>JAXRKP010000153.1:377500-382500 GCA_037039925.1 Doris montereyensis | reverse complement strand
GATGGAACACCATATATTAATTTGTACTCACTGGTAGGGCAAGGAAGCAATTGAAGTAGTCCAAAAAATGATCATCATAAGCCAAGAGGTCCTCGAGGTTCTCCCCCGGTGATTTCCAATGCTGACGAAAGATAGAGAAAAACTAAGAGGACATCTGTCTGTAAATGACCCTTTTGTTATTTATTCTTGTTTACTTTATTAATTTCTTCCTTTCCTTTTTTTTTTAAAAGAAAGTGGAGGGGAGACAGACTGTGGTGAGCTTAGTAGCCTACTATAGGATCGACCTGTGTTTCTCAATGGAACGTGAAACAATCGTAAGATATTCATTTTCAATCTAACTTTGACACGAAGTCTAAAAGGAAGAATTCTGTCTTACAGACATGATTTAAGAGTGGGAGAGATGAAGGTGTTGAAGAAGAAAAAGAAAAAACCCAGAAACATAAACAAAACATATTTTAAACACTCCCACACATCTTGATAATTCAGTATTTATTAATTCTTCCCTCCCCACTCTTTTATTTTATTTTTTTTCATGAGTTCCTTACTTCTGAACTCCTCTCATTTAAACAAAAATATATACTGAGCAACAAAAATAACGCATCACGTTTTAACAGGCTGTAACTGCTATAATAATTATCATAACCAAAATCGTTTCGATGGTAAGAACGACAATTTTACTGAATCCGGCAACATATAACATGATAACATTGCTTTACACTGAATAACTTTCTATCTTGGAGGGGGAGGGAGGGGGGGAGGAGTTGTGTCAAAATGTTCGACTTAACGCTTTACTTTAACGGGATTCTTAGTAGTTTTTGAAGTGAAACAAGCGCAACACCTAAATGCACCAGAAAAAAATCAAATCTTACGTCACATCTTAACGCTATACTTTCCCATGTAAACATCTCAAGTCAAACTTCTATTTGTTATCAACGCAAGCTCGCACTTTTTTCTCAAGACTTATATCAACACATCACAATGCCTCGATGTTATCAAGTCCACGGTCTCCATATTGCTAGTTGGTCTCCTCTGTCTCCATATTGCTAGTTGGTCTCCTCTGTCTCCATATTGCTAGTTGGTCTCCTCTGTCTCCATATTGCTATTGGTCTCCTCTGTCTCCATATTGTTGTTGGTCTCCTCTGTCTCCATATTGCTAGTTGGTCTCCTCTGTCTCCATATTGCTAGTTGGTCTCCTCTGTCTCCATATTGCTAGTTGGTCTCCTCTGTCTCGATATTGCTAGTTGGTCTCCTGTCTCCATATTGCTAGTTGGTGTCCCTGTCTCCATATTGCTAGTTGGTGTCCCCTGTCTCCATATTGCTAGTTGGTGTCCCCTGTCTCCATATTGCTAGTTGGTGTCCCCTGTCTCCATATTGCTAGTTGGTCAACCCGTAAAATTAAAATCTGTCTCCATCTTGCTAAAGTTGGTTAAGCTCAGCGATTTGTCGTGATTTTTTGTTGAACGGGACTGACTGCCCTGGCTATCAAAATCCCCCGATCTTTCTTCAATCGAGCACTTGCCTTTGTTGAGAGTCGAGGCCGAGAGAGAAACGCTCAAAATGTAAGAAACCTCGCTGACATGTTGATCCAAGAGTGGACTCCTCTGTCAAGATGTTGCTCAAAGTTATATTAATGCCAGTTGGTCTCCTCTGTCTCACGCCGGACGTTGATTTTTTAATGTTATGAAACATTACGTGTAGCATAAGACTTTGACATGTCTCCAATTACAAAATAACCTGTCACCAATGACAACTAAAATCAATAATGCCATATACTACTGGATTTAATATTAAATTAACATTCTTTCTCCAAAAAAATATGTTTCCAGTTTTTGTTTTAAGATAACGAGGTCAGAAAAGTGACGCATTTTTGCTAGTTGGTCATCCTTATTATATGTCTCCTATGTTCCTGAAATGATGGTCTCCTCTGTCTCCAACTATTGATTTTTGAATGTTTCCAGTCATTTTTTAATATTGCTGAAGCGCATGGTCGTCGTCAAGAACACATTATTCGTCTATTTTCTAGGCTCCACTGCACATTGCCCCTAGTCTTCTAGTTGGTCTCCTCTTTATTGTCTCCATATTTAACTTAGCACGATAAGACTCCAATAACTGTCTCCAATTTAACTTGCTTATTGGTCTCCTCTGTCTCCAAATTGCTGAACAATTGGTCTCCTCTGTCTCCATAGTACAACTTACGAGCGTAGTTGTTATCAAGAAGAAAAGAGCATGAAGAAGAAAAGGAAGAAGAAGACAATGATGACGAAGAAGAAGAAGAAGAAGAAGAAGAAGAAAATCAGAAAAGAAGAAGAAGAAGAAGAAGAAGAAGAAGAAGAAGAAGAAGAAGAAGAAGAAGAAGAAGAAGAAGAAGAAGAAGAAGAAGAAGAAGAAGAAGAAGAAGAAGAAGAAGAAGACGAAGAAGACTAAAGAAGAAGAAATCATCGATTGTTAAGCAGTCTGGCAATTGTAAGGAAATATTACAGCGTTTTGTCAATCATAAGTAAAGAACTTTTATAACATAATTGAACGGGACATAGGACTAATACAAATTGTTAACAGAATATTCCTTTAATACCCTTGGCACATCAAATGATCCCCCGTACAACGAGATTTGTCCTAGGAGACTTTGTTCTGATTTTGTTTGAGTCATGTATATATTGTCTTATTCAAAGGCGTTTTAATAATCTTTATAACTTGAACAAAGGCGTGATGGTATAACAATACCCCCTATGGCCCTAGTGGGCCTGATAGACCTGGTATTGTATAACATAATTCTGTTTTAATAATCCCAGGGCAATTCCGTTTTGTGTTAATTTTGTTTTAATAATCCTAATGCATAGGCGTGGTAGACCTGGTATTGTACATGTATAACATAATTCCGTTTTAATAATCCTAATGCATAGGCGTGGTAGACCTGGTATTGTACATCTATAACATAATTCCGTTTTAATAATCCTAATGCATAGGCGTCGTAGACCTGGTATTGTACATGTATAACATAATTCCGTTTTAATAATTCTAATGCATAGGCGTGGTAGACCTGGTATTGTACATGTATAACATAATTCCGTTTTAATAATCCTAATGCATAGGCGTGGTAGACCTGGTATTGTACATGTATAACATAATTCCGTTTTAATAATCCTAATGCATAGGCGTGGTAGGCATGATATTGTACATGTATAACATAATTCCGTTTTAATAATCCTAATGCATAGGCCTGATATTGACCTGTATAACATACATGACTGTATAAAATAATATCCTGTTTTAATAATCCTAATGCATAGGCGTGTGACTATGCCTGGTATTGTACATGTATAAAATAATTCCGTTTTAATAATCCTAATGCATAGGCATGCATAACATAATTCCGATAATCCTATGCCTGGTATTGTACATGTATAAAATAATTCCGTTTTTATAATCCTAGTGCACTATGCCTGATATTGACATGCATAACATAATGACTTTTTATAATCCTAATTCCGTTTGTAATAAACATAATTAATGCATAATCGTGACTAGACCTGGTATTGTACATGTATAAAATAATTCCGTTTTAATAATCCTAATGCATAGGCGTGTAGACCTGGTATTGTACATGCATAACATAATTCCGTTTTAATAATCCTAATGAATATGCCTGGTATTGTAGCATAACATAATTCTGGTAATATGCCTGGCATTGTACATGCATAACATAATTCCGTTTTAATAATCCTAAAGCATAGGCGGGGTATGACCTAGTATTTTACATGTATAAAATAATTCCGTTTTAATAATCCTAATGCATAGGCGTGGTAGACCTGGTATTGTACATGTATAAAATAATTCCGTTTTAATAATCCTAGTGCATATGCGTGTAGACCTGTATATTTTACATGTTTAATAATTCCTAATGCATAAGCGTGGTAGGTCTGGAATTGTACATAAACCTAATTCCGTTTTAATAATCCTAGTGCATATGCCTGGTATTGTACATGTATAAAATAATTCCGTTTTAACAATCCTAGCGCATAGGCGTGGTAGACCTGGTATTTACATGTATAACATAATTCCGTTTTAATAACATAAGGCGTGGTAGGTCTGGAAATACATAAACATAATTCCGTTTTAATAATCCTAGTGCATAGGCGTGGTAGACCTGGTATTGTACATGTGTAACCTAATTCCGTTTTAATAATCCTAGTGCATATGCCTGCTATTGTACATGTATAACATAATTCCGTTTTAATAATCCTAATGCATAGGCGCGTAGACCTGGTATTGTACATGTATAACATAATTCCTAGGACATAAGAGTGGTAGGTCTGGAAATAGATAACATAATCCCGTTTCAATAACCCCAGTGCATATGCCTGGTATTGTACATGTATAACATAATTCCGTTTTAATAATCCTAGTGCATATGCCCGGTATTGTACATGTATAACATAATTCCGTTTTAATAATCCTAGCGCATAGGCGTGATAGACCTGGTATATTACATGTATAACATAATTCCTAGGACATAAGAGTGGTAGGTCTGGAAACACATAACATAATTCCGTTTTAATAATTCTAGTGCATAGGCGTGGTATGCTGGTGTTGTACATGTATAATATAATTCCTAAGGTAATAAGAGTGGTAAGTCTGGAACTACATAACATAATTTCTCCAGGGCGTAGGCGTGATAGGTCTGATATCGTATTATTTTCAATAACCAATGGGCGATTGTTGTTCTTAATTATGCCGGATATTGTAGTATATGATGCTCTAATGACCGTTGCGCATAATACTGATGTTGTATAACAGATTTCCTTTATAAATTTTGTGCATATAAGCGGTATGGAAAGTCTAAACGAAACATAACTGCTTTGTTCTTCTTTTTTCTTTTCTTTTATAAAAATAATAACTTCCACGACCAACACTCACTCGAATCATACAAGTCAAGAACAGCGTTGGGAATTTCCTCCTGATAACGAAGTTTCAAGTTATCCATTATGTTTCCAATTCCAGTA
>JAXRKP010000153.1:252500-372500 GCA_037039925.1 Doris montereyensis | reverse complement strand
TGAATGCCCACTTCAAAGAAGAAGAATCAAAAGGAAAATAAGGGAGTAAGGCTACGAAACATAATAACGATTCCAATATTACTACCGGTACCTACGATACAATTAAAAAAAAGGTCAAAGGCCAAAGGTTATTGATTTTGTTGACCATTTGTGTAGTATCTTGAGCTCTACGACCTTTCGATTAAATACAAATGTACCGTCATCATATTCTTTTTTGTTTGGTGGGTGTGCGTTTGTTTTTACTGGCTTTTATTTACTAATTATGTGTTTTTATCTTATTTTGCTAGATCATGATATAGTGGTGTTTAATCAATTTAGTTATCCAGTTGTCGCTGGGTTCTTCCTTCGTTTTCCTACTCGCCACTTGTTTGTTTCTTTGAAATTTACACCGTCCATCATTGCGGTGATCTCAGGGTGAATTAAGAGGAAACAGCAAGATGAAAGATAAGTGAAAAAGAAGGAAGGAAAAAAAAAAGTAAGACCTATCAACTATCAGCATTTCTCACTATCCGCCCACCTTCTCATCATTGGATAACTACACAAACCGTTTGAAAGTTTTTATAAACTACTTTCCTTCTCCCAGTATAGGCTACATGTAATTTAATTGAAACAGCGCATCCAAAAACACAACCACTGGGGGAGGGATGGAAATCACCACCAACAACAAAAACAACACAAAAACATACAAATTTATACAAATAAAGTGACAGTTGTCTAGAAATCTTCATTTGTTCATAATTACATGCAATGTGATCTATTAATTTTAATGTAGATCTAATAATAATAACTGACAGCTCAATTCTTGAAAATAACTATGACTTTCAGTGCCCATTATTTTGAATCTGACTCTGAGCGCATTTAACAAAATATTGATTTTCAAGTGATATCTATATATATATAAAATTAAACTGTACATCTCAAACTTTGCCTGCTCTAAATTCAGGAACCACTGCACCCATAACCTCCATATTTCCGATGTAGATTTCAAATAGCCTGCTTTAGGTTTTAGTCTTAGTGAATAAACTCTTGGATAAAATCAGTATTTTAATTGATTGGAAAAAGCTTGCTTTGCCTTAGATCCATGAAACTTTTTATTGTTACTCGATCAGCTTTCTAGATTTCCGTTATTACAATAAAAAGCCTGGGTAACATCAGTATCAAGTACTGATTTGATCTAATAATCGTACTTAATGATATCACTCGTAACCCGGTTTCTGAGTTCACCGTAGTTGAGAGACCCAACTTTATAACAATACAAAGAAATCATAATCCAACATTATTCATGGGCATGCTTGTTTCATAATATTTAAGTTAAATTATAATATTTAAGTTAAATTTTCATCTAAAATTACCTGTAGTGCCATCGCTTAATTTAATTTCTTTTGGTACATTATTCCAATGTTTTATTCAATTCATTGTACTAAGTAGGTAGCATTAGATTTAGAATCTGGATCTAGGTCCTAAAGTAAACTAACTGCATGTGACAGTGACAAAGATATGTATGATGTCCTTAATTATGTCACTAAAATAAAACGACAATGGTAAGGCATAATCGCTTGTTCAAAAGAGAATAATGGACCAACAGATGTAAAGAATGGCCATACTTGAGCGAAAGGTAATCGGGAGTAGAGGCCAAATTTTTCTAGGCATACAGTAAGTTGAGTAAGCATAATGTGGCTTTTGCTTTCCATGCCACTTTTACTTTCGAGCGAAAGTGTGAAAAGAAAAACATTTGTAAAATCTGCCAGCAGCACCCATCAACCACCCAAGTTTGGTGAGTGTGACAGTGACAGAAAATTGAGTAAAGGACATCTATTATTAGTATTAAAAGTATATGTACCACGAATGGAATTAAATTGTAAATATTACTTTCAATGTGAGAGGATTGAGCGACAGCTCTCAATGACATACAGTACTGTGCAGAGGTGTTAAATAACCAATTGTGGTATTGTCTGTGAGTGTGAGTCAAGCCTACTGTTTTAAAGTGCAAGGAAAAAACATTAAAATGTCTCTGAAATACACACATCTACACTACTTAAAACAAGAAATTGCTTTAAAATTGAGATAGAGTCCATCCTGCCTTAAAGACCACTGCACAATTGACTCCTTGGGTTTTTTTCTATTTTGTCTCTCTCCATAGTGACCACCTGTCCAACATGACTGCAACCACAAATTTGACAAATCTATCACCATCAAAACCTGTCCACAACGACCATTAGGTACAGCCGTACGTTGGGTCATACCCAATCACTACCAGTATCAGTCAGTGTCTCGAGACAAATAAAGCATAGGTGACTGGTCATCAAAGCGAGATGACCAAATTGATGTTCTCAACTTCACACCTTGTCACTGTGTCATGCCATCCAGATACTTTTATGCAAAATACATGCGAGATGAATGGATTGCATTGCCCAGTGTGAACAAAGCGCTCCTTGCTCTTTTTGTTTGCAAAACTATGACCACTGTCATTGACTGCTGACTAGAGCAGGTTATGAAGCTTTTAGTTTTTTTTATTATTATCTATTTTTTGACTGAGTCCTCATCGTGCCAGAGTAAAAAAACAAACAAAACAACAAAAAAACATCTTAATGGACTATTGGCAGTCCTAAACCTGCAATCAAATGCATGTGACAACTCAGAAGATAAAAAAAAAGTAGACAAATTCTATCCACCCACAAGTTATAACCTGCTAAGAACGACCACATGTCCTTAATGACCATTTTGGTCTATGATCATGGGTGGTCGTTATGGACAGGTTGAACTGTATATGCATGCATAATAGGAAATTATCAAACAAAACCTCTTCTTGTTTCATGTTTTCTTTATTGATTGCCATGTTTGATTTTTTGTTTGTACAAACATTGACATGATATAGTAACATTATATTTACACACTTCAAAAAACAAAGTCTGTTTCCAATTTATAAGTAACAACATTAAATGTAACAACGGAAAGAATGAAAGATGCCCCTTTAAATTATTGATGCACATACCATTTGTTATAGAATTAAATCCCACAAGAAAACGAAAAATTTAAGATGGCAAATTGTGTTGCAGTACATAATTTATTATAAATAACGATGAATAATGAGAGGTATCCAAACGTTAAGCAGGACTCTTACTACTCTTTCTCTTTGCATAGCAATCCCAAAATTTTAGGAGATTCTAGGTTTTCAAGCAAATTTCAAAATGTCTCTAAGGATCGATGCAATCATCTTTCTATTTTAAAATTCATCTTCAAGTTTATACATATTGATAAGTCTGAAACTCTGCTTTAAACTTTTTATGGAAGTTAAGGTGTATAAACAAAAAATCAACATAAATAAATGCATGAACAGGTAAGAGATTGTAAGTACGAGTCAGCAATGATTTGAAATTTTAGCAGTTTCAAGGGGAACATTTGAGGAAATAATAAATTCTATTCATGACTTCTTGTGAGAAAAGTAAAAAAGTAAAAATGAGTGTATATAAATAAACATTTTAAAATTATCAGCTATCTCTTTGCCAGTTTAGTTGGAGGTTTACATGGGGGCTTCTCCCATCTCAGGCAGGATGGATCAACAGTTAATGTAGGACGCTTGTGAATTTTCTGGTAAAGTTCTTTCGACAGTTTTGGGCGTGACACAAAGAATGTGATTTCCCTTCCAGTATTTTATTATATTAAGTGACTGGAGAGTACTGACAACATCCGTGTAAGCAATGGAAGTCATCTTTTCCAATTCCTTCATACTCACTTTCACCCCCATACGATAAATGGAATCCAAGTAAGACAGATGTCCAGTAGCTTCGGTAACTCAGTTTACCAAGATCTGAGAGGGGCTTTTCTGGAGACCCAACAACACCTTCAATGATGGAGAGTTCATAACTTAAAGCGATGAGGAACTTTCCATAACCTTTCCGTTGATGAGGTGGTAGTGTAAGAATACATGCAAGATTATTTCCATCAGGTGATTCCTTTTCCTTCGAAAAATAACCAACAAGATGGCACCCATATCGGTCGACCTCCACTAAAATGTAGAACATGAATGGCTCCACATCAAAGTAAAGAGTTTTATGGTCCAGAAACAGCTTGGCCAAAAGACAAAGATTCTGACAATAGATTTTCCAATCTTTTCCATCTGTCTCAAAGACTGAGATAGTGCTCTGAAAAAAACCCACCAAGAAGTCATAACATTAAAAAATAGTAAACATTTTTTATACGTTGACATTAATGTGCAGCTCATCACATTAAAGGAAGTGTAGAATCATGACAATCATATTTGACAAACATTTCACAGTGTGACAAACATTTCAATGTTCAAAATGCAGCGATATCTAGAAATTGACATGCTCTCACATAGCAACACATAGTACTGTGCTGTACTAAAGCTGAAGACCAGCTTTTATAATTTGTGAACATAACTATAAGTTGTTGAATTGAAAAGTTTGGGGAAAAAAAGATTTCAGCCCGTCTTCATGTCATCAGTTTTCTTGCAGAATATGATGAAAAGTTTGAGAGCAGACTAAACCAACTAAACTAAAATGAGAGCGTTATAGCTCAGCAAAAGTGTAAATGTGAATTAAAAATACAATCAGTAAGGCAAGAAAAAACTGTACCAATGCATTTCTTTAACAGCAGCAAGACATTTCAAAATAAACATCAATGTAATAAAACAAATCTTACTAAACAAAACCAAAACAATTCTGATATCAAAACTGTGCTGTACATGAAGGAAGGGTAAACAGATTAAAAAACAACCTAGCATTGAATTTGACAGAGAAGACATCAAATCTTTTAAACAGTATCATGATTTCATCTGTTGGAACTAGGCTTCTGTGAACTGTCATTCAAACGAAAGGGCAAGTACAATGTATTGTTTAATTTTGTCATACCTCTGCCAGCACATAACTTCTCCAATAGCATTAATAGCATCTGTATGATCACATTTTATTCATACCAGTAGAGTCAATACTCAGGCATATGTTAGTCATTCATGATGTTCGCATACTAGCTACCCCTGATTTCATTGTGATTTTCTGCTTTTCAGTTTCAGTATTTGTCAATGTCGATTCTAACCTGGTCTGCTCAGCAAACAGGTCCACCCACTCTAATAAATCCTACATTTCCAATGAATTCTGTTATAAATAAACTAAAGTATAGACATGTAGTTTGTAGGCTCCATCATAATCAAGGATTACCACATGAAAATTGTGACATTCAGTTCTGTTTCTCTTACTATTACTTACTAATATTGCCAGGGTTGGACATAGTAAGGTGTCGGAGCAGGCGGTTTTATTGGGCGTTTTGAGATATAGTGGGTAAATTGTTGCACGAGAGAAAGGGGACTTTATAAAAACATATTTTTGTTTCAACCGAATACTTAAACCTAAATCATTGTTTGCCTTGGAAAATATATATTTACCATTTTTAAGGTAGGTCAGAAAACCATCATAAACTCAAGAAGAGTTACCATTACAAAAATGTATCCTGATATGACAGATTTATATGAAATGATAAAAATTCAGTTGAACAGTACAGAAAAAAAAGGACAATAAACTGCTCACCTTTCGATAAATTTCTTTTCCTGGCGGATGCCTCCATGTACATTGTGACTGATGATAACGGAAAGATTTCTCCAATTTCATATACTTGAGGCAAAATTCACAGATCCACAGTTTGGGTTGTTTACCATACTCCTCGATACGGTGAAAAATACCAAGCATCTATTTCATACTTGCCCATCTGTATTTTGTCAATGTATTTTACCTGAAGATAATAAATAAATAAAATGTATTGTAATATGGTAATTAAGCCATTATTGACATTAATATAATACTTTTTCATGTTTTTTTCACATTAGCTGAAGGGAAAAAAACTAAACAAATAAGGAAAAGAGAGACAAATTTAATTATTTTTGTGCGTGTGCTTTGTGGCAGGGGTTGCTAGACCTAATATCAAATCTTGGATAAACATTTAAAGGGAATGCCTTCCGATGTCTTGTCTGGGTACGGTTGCATCACATTAAAAATGTACAGAAGTATCTTTTTGAATTTTTTTACGGTGTTTACATTGAAAACAGTTATCTCATACATGTTCTATAAAAACGTAAGTGTCAAAAACCCTAAAAGTGTTCTTTTATCCAATGTCAACTTAGTGGACATTACTACTACATCAATCCCTAAGGTACTTTATAATACATAATAACCCCATCTTGCTTTGTCCATTAACAAAATATCGCATCCTGGCCCTGGTGTTTACAGGTCGGTTTTTTTTAAAAACATTTTCTATTGTTATGGATGGCATAAACGGACAGAACATTACATAGCCATTGGTCATCCATTTCTACCGACAAGAACAACAAATCAATGAAAGTTTCCAGATTGACCAACAGATTGGTTGGACACACATCTTTGATTTTAACCTTTATGGTTTTCGTAATGGACATTAAGCAATGATGAACTTAAGACCACCGGGCAGTGGACAGGTAAGCACCTGTACGGGGAGTAGATGATCCCACCCTCCACAAGTCTCCTGCTGCATAGAGCTTGCCACTAGACTAGCGCAAGCTTGTGTCTTTATCGATTGATAATTACTTTGCGGAATGTGGGACGGGGATGGGAGCGGTGGCCTACAAATCTTGAACTCGACTTGAACCTGTGCTATTTGTATTATTTTCTCTTTCTCTCTCTCTCGTTTAAATGCGTTGTCACAGGATCGTTATGGCACACACCATAAACCCGCAACACGTAATAAGGATAGTATAAAGACATACAATCACAGAATTTTATAAAAAACGGGACAAAAAAATCACTGATTTTCATCCATTCATAATACCCAGAACTCGCGAGTCATTTCATCAACAGCAAGCCACTGGGCATGAAATTCACGCCCGATGTGTCGGGAAACCCAAACTTCACATGTTATTGAGAACTAGGGAAAAGTTAGGGAACTCTCCAAACCAGATGCGCAAGCGTTATGTCACTAAATAAACGCCAGGGAAACCTCGGTCAACGGACCCGTGCAATGCCGAATAACACTGTATCACTGGCATTGGACCAAGAATTTTCAGTTATGCCCAGTGAATGAAAAAACATGACTTTTAAAAGCCAATTTACTCGCCTCACAGTCCTTTGCTATCTCTTAAAGTTATATATCTGGAATCCTCAGGTTCTAAGCTTTAACATAGTATATAACACTTGTAAGAAATACAACATTTAAATTTTGATAAAAGAGGGCAACGGGGATGGACTATTTTGTGAAACCTGCCATATATAGAAAAGAAAAGAGTAGGATAGAATCAGAATTACTTTCAATAATTTGCAAAGAAACTAGTAAGTGAGGATTAATAGAATGCTAAACTTACGACAATTGTACTGACAATATCAGTTTGAGCTTGCATCAAGAATAGAAAAGAACAGTATAGAACCAGAATAACTTTCAAATAAACTGGGTATCAATTTATATAACGCCCAGTTTCCCCCGAAGCCCCAAAAACTACGACAAGATTTTATGTTACATGCAGGAATGATTGTTTATACCTTCAATAATAAGAAATATAACAAAGACTGTTTGCCTCATCTGCTTATCTCTGGAGCATCATAAAAAACCTCAGTAGATCCATCATTAATTACCTTAGTGATAGCTTCATGCTCTTTTTTCAAGAGCTGCTGTTGTGGGATCCATTTCTGCAAAGGTTTTTTGAACATGATTAATTTCATCATGCTTTCGTTTTTGATTTCGGGTGATTTTGCGATCTGTTCCGTCTGTGAAGTCTGCTAGGGACAATGTTAACTCCCCTGATTTACTCTGAGGATCATCAAGCTTTGTTGACAAATCAAGTCTGGAAAGAAAAAGTATAAAATGATGGACACGTCCTATTTTAAATAAATCGATGTTTTATAATTTTTTTAAAAGGACACAATTTGCACTTCACCTTACTACTTGACTCTGAGTTTGAAGAAACAGAGAGAGAGAGAGAGAGAGAGAAAGAGAGAGAGAGAGAGAGAGAGAGAGAGAGAGAGAGAGAGAGAGAGAGAGAGAGAGAGAGAGAGAGAGAGAGAGAAGGGGAAGAGAGAGAGAGAGAGAGAGAGAGAGAGGGAGGAAGGGGGTTTCTCTCACAAATTGGAAGAACTTCCAAAGAGGGGAACTGCTTAGAAGTCAAGAATTAACTAAAGGGAATGGAATTACTTTCTCCTACGAGCATGCAAATCGATGTCTAGTCCTTGTCTGATATGGTACACTGAATGATCCATGTCAGTGATTTTTTAACTGCTTGTATTCAAATAAAATGTCTGTTGTCCTAGTAACACAGTTGACACAGTCACTTCATTTAAGCCACACACCAGGTGACATTGGCGGAAATGACTGACACTAGTAACAAAACAATGGAGTAATTAGAAGCAAATCTTCTCTCTTTTTTTAACCCAAATTTTGTTCTCAGTTGTGTATCTTGGTGTGTGTCAGACTAGGAAGGAGTACCATAGTCGGGTCCCAACCAAGGGACATGATAACAGGGTGTCCGGCAAAAAGTCAACTGAAAATTTCCTATCTCAACTGAAAAAAAAACCTACCTAGGAAATGAAATACAGAACAGCGTGAATATTTCCAATTTCAATGCATTATTATAATTTGTCAATTCAAATCATAAATGAATGACTTTCTAGTGCATCTGAATTAAATGAAAAGTGATCACACATTTCTTTAATGTTTCACTTTGGAGTAATAACATTTCAGCATGTTCCCCCATCCCCACATTTCTGATTTTTTTATATTCTGATAGCTGATAGAAGTGATAGATCTATCCCTATTATTTCACAAAACATGCAAAAAGTGCAAAAATGAATTTTAAAAATTATTTTTTATCTCCTTTCGAAAAACAAGTTAAACACAAGAGTGACAATAGCATGCCTAAACACACGCACAAATACTTACTCAGTCTATCGAGAAGAAAATGAGGTTTGAAAGGCTTTTTCTATAACTTAAACTCTGCCAAATATAAGTCTTCCTCTGTTCTACTTTTTAGCAACCATCACCTCCCACAGTCTCTCTCTTTCTTTCTCAGGATCAAAACTAGATCCCATCCCCTAGTAAAAATCTCCATTAGATTGGCAACCACCCCACCCCCTCTTTCTTTCTTCTTCAATAAAACCGAATCTAGATCTAAATCTATGGTTGTCTTCTTCCCGGTTCTACCCTTTCCCACCCATGTCTACAATGTAGTGGAAGATACATTCGTTATTTCTCTTTCTTTCCGATACTGTATGTCAGACAGTCGCCTCTTGTTTTGCCATCATATGTTTTCACATTGACTTTCTTCACCCTGTTCCCTCCCCAACATCTATTCTGCTATCAGGCCGTGCGTGCATGATATCCCTTCGATCATCCAACCTCCTCTATTCTTATTTAACACTTGCATTTGCCTTTTGGTCATCCGTAAAATCCAGACTCTCCATACTATATACTCTAATACTAATACACACATGCACGATTGGTCGCATTAAACATACACAAACATTCTCTGACTAGCTTTCTTACACACACATGTGCACAATGGACTTAAAATATGCACATTACCCTCTGTGTCTCTACCTTTGATATGTACCATACAACGTGCCCAATCACTTTTTAACATACACAGCATTCTTAATCTCTCCAGAGTAAAAGTTAAATTGAAGAAAGGAGGCTGGGCCGTAGACTTGCAGTTCATGGTATTGGTATAGGCGCTAAAACTAAAGAAAGTATTGAAAATTTTGTGTCAAAATCCGATACTAATTCCTCGGACAATCTTTATAATTTTAAAGAAGGTATCGGAAACGTTTAGTTTCAACATGAAAGAATCGCCAGACAGCAAAGTATGCATGACCAGAAATGGATGACAAAATGATGATTTATCGTCCACAAACTTATTTGCATTTTCTTATTTCATAATTGTTCATGTCTACTTCGATTTCCCTAATTTTCTCTCATGTTCGACATATCATTTCCCCTGGTATTTTTTTCGACCAGGAAACATTGTTTTCATTTTCAAGATTTCCCTGATGCATGGGAACTCTGTTTTTACTACCTGAGCCCCATTTCCTACTTGTTTTCCTATCCAAGACATTAATTTTCGACCATTTCCAACCTGAATATGAAAAATCAGAATTTCCGACCTTTGCTGGACACCCTGTGATAAAAAGAGGGTTTATTTTCAATTGAAATAAAAAGTTGAGGCTTGGTTTTTGTAGGGGATAAAGAAAGAAAGAAAAAAAGAGTATGTATGTGATATTGCTTTCTCTCTAAAATCTCCTCTGGCGATGGATGAGCAGGCCACAAACAACCGCTGGTCACTCTAAGCACACCTATGCTAATGGCGAGTCCCGTATTTACATCACTCCAGGCCTTCCAGCAAGACAAAGCGTTACTGGCGGGTCCCGTATAACTGCACTGCAGTGCACTCAGGGACGGGTTTTGGGAATGCCTCTATTCTGACCAATTACGCTGATCAACCCACGCCACGCTAAAGAGGTAAAAGTGAAAGTTCATTCCAGAGTCTAACACACTCGATATATTTCTTATACAGACATACAACAACACACAGGAGCTCTTTCTCAAAGGCAGACTCTACAAAATGGACAAAACCAAAAACTCTTGTTTTATGACCGACACAACTTCTGAACAGATGTCAATTACTTTAGTAAGAAGCTCCACCCACTAGCAAGAAATAGTGATTGATATTTATAATGAAAGATATCAGTGGCCAATCACATGATTGCACACTTTCTTCAACCTGAATGGACGGCGTGACCTTCAGTCAATAGAAAGAAACCATGTTCAGGGTTGACCAATCAGGGGAGCATTGTGTTGATGGTTGTGATATACGTTAAAATACGTCTCCACTTCTTTTTTCACATTCATAAGAATGAAGAGAGTGCAAAAGTACAAGGGAAAATTGAAGTTTTCGTCTGAGTTCAGCGACCAGCAACAAAGTAACTTTGATCTCTCAAACAGGTCCATTTCACATGGTCATGATGACATGTGGTATCTGGACAAGAGGAAAGGCGGTTATTTGAAGTGTATAGACATTAGAAACTACAAGAGTCTATCTTCCTACTGTATAGAAAGGACTAAGGAGGGAGACTTACATCCAAAAGTGGGGGAAGATGTGAAAACCGCTGGATTGCGATTGTTTGGGAGGAGGTGGATTACTATTGAACTGTAGGAAGGAACAGCCAAGAATACAAAACGATGGTCACTCATGTCATTGTAAATGAGAAGAGAGGGTGATACTAGTAGTACTAGGGTAGGGGGAGTTTCCAAAAGGATGGGCAGCATGTAGCTGAGGAGAGCTATTCGATCTGGGATAGAGCACGTGGCCGCAGATGCTTGTGAAAGCAATAAACCGGAGGGCCTGTTTCTTTCATCATGGGAATGTGTTACCTATGCACATCGGACTCAGTCATGGGATTGGCAAATGACTGTTGGACATTTCCTCTAGTATTAGTATTATAGTTCCATCATTTTATTTAGACGTGAGAATGAAAATGATTTCTTTAAAAATAAAGATAAATGTTGTTCATTGAATCTGTGCTACATAACATTCTACACAGCCAGCCACACTATTATTGAATGATTGAAGTAAAGCCTGATCACTGCAAAAGATTTTTAAAATTTAGACCTTGCCAATTTTTTTTTGAACAATTCTCTTTCACATGGAATTGAAGAAAACAGAATAAAAGGTCGTTGACCTCACCTACCTTAAGGTGAAAAAGGACTTATTAAAAAGAGGGAAATGCCAGCAGTCTCAATTGCTGACGTTCGCACCCAAAAAAAATTCACAAAACATACAAATTGAAAGCAAATTTCACAATATTAGTTTTTTATATCTGCGATGTCAAAGCTATGCATGGACCAAATGTTAAGAAGATTCATCTATTAGACTTTGAGAAAGATTAATTGAAGAGTTCAAATTAACATTGGGTCCTTTTTTGTGAAACCTGCCTCCAGCATTGTTTAGTGTTTATTTGTTTCTATGTCTCCTTGTTGCATGAAGGTTGGGCACATTGAAGATTTCTTTTCCTGACCAGCTATCTATCTTTTAGTATTATACCTCTCATATTCCTCTTCATTAGTAATGGGCCAACTGAAATATTATTCCTTTTCATGTTTAATAAAAGTAGGCTGTAATAGATGTTATTGTTAGTAAACAATGCAATATAAACAAGGTGACAATAACAACAAAATGAATTGCCCGCTATGTCACCTTACTCAAGGAATATAAAAAACAATCACAATAATCACAGGTACGTCGTGTTCAAGCTCGACAGCCTCGTCAGCGGGGCGAGAAAAACTATCGGTGACACGTGCAGAAACCTCGTACACAGCGAGATTATTGACCAATATTGAGGTCAGTCGGCAGGTTAACCTTACGAGGGTTAAAGATCCTTTTGCTGTTTGCAGTAAAGGGCAGCCCAGTCCAAGGCAAACAAACATTTTAAATCCTACCAGTACCAAAAACCCCGAGAGTGCCTGGCTAGATCTAGATCTACATCCTGTAGCCTATGGACTACCGAGTCCCCTAAAAATCCAGAAAGAAAACTAAGTGGACAGAGTTAATTCAACCAATTGTATCCCATTTATCGGGTCAAAAACACCTTCCACAAGCGGGTAAATAGTCTACATCAGATCAAATAGTGAAAGTGAAATAGCTCACAAACCTTTCCAACTCGACCCATTCATCAAGCCGTCTGTCAAAGCCCTCATAATGAACATAGAGTTCTTGGCTTCCAGATTCGCCTTGCCGTGTTTGAATGACTTCAGCGGCATGTAATGAGTTATCAGATCTTTTAACAAGAAAGTGATCTCCAATTTCGGGCAGGGTTTGATTCCTGCCATTGTTTTCTTTTCCAGCGTCAGATAAACTCTTCTTGTTGACTTCCGCCATTTTGTCTCTAGAATCGTTCGTTCCATTCCCAATTTCGTCAGTAATCGTCAGTGATTGATCACGATCTTTTAACTCCGTTATTATATTACTATAGTCGAGCATTTGAAAATTTAAGAAAAAAGATCTTTAATATGGAATTCCAAAGATATCGATAGTTGGACATGCTTTAATTTGTTCTTTCTTAAATTTTAGGGTAATTATATGGTATACAGAAAAACGAGAGAAAAAAAAGGAAAAAGTAGATGTAAAATAGTACATGTACAGTGTATACTACAATGTATTTCGATGCTAATAGTAGTTCAAATAAATGTACGCAACACGAACGAGAGATTTCGTATGGTACTTCATCAAAGCTAATTTTCGGTTTGCTCCTGCGATATAATTATATCTCTCGTAATTGCCGAATGTGTGATATATAATCTAGAGCTAAAATCTGGAGAAAGAAGAAAAATCCTTAAGAAATTAAAAAATGACATTTTGGATGAAGTAAAGTCATACAATGCCGTGTAAGAACTATTAAAGATTAGAATACAAGAAAGATATATACTTCTTTAACATTAGTCTTCACATTTGTTTTAAGAATCATTGCGTTTACTAGGCCAACGATGTTGTAAATTTCTTATAAAAGTTTGATGCAACAGACAGACAATATTATAAGTACATACTGTTAGCTAGACTAGATTTACCAATTTGAACACACAACGCCAAGCACTAACACACAGCTCATGTTTGGGCGAAAAAATGTACAGATAGAGATGTGAAATAGGGACAAATTGAAAGAGAGAAATGAAAAAGAGAAGTAAAGACACGACACCAACACAACCTGGAGAAGTGGGAGGACCGTCATTGCAACGAAGTGCAGTCCGGTCCACAATTTATCATTAGAATCACATCATAAAAGATCTAGCTGCCGCTGTGCCGGCGCCGTTCTCGCTCTCGTTCGAAAAAGTATAGTTTTTTCGAGTTAAATGTCTCAACAAAACCGAAAAAAACAACAACATACAAATCACTCTACTTCGAGTGTTTCGTCCGCTTGTGCTCAACATACACTGAGCTTCACCACGTAATCTAAAGATTCCTAGTGCTACTTTATTGTGAGTTTTATACACTCTTTTAATATTGTATAGATCTAGATTTAGATCTAATCTAATCTAGATCTAGATCTAGATCTAGATCTAATTTATAAATCTCAGGACGAGGCCTCTTCTTTTTTTTTTTCTGCGCTCTTGAAAACAGGAGAAACAAACAAATTCAAAATGAAAGAAAAGATCGAATATCTATAGAGTTAGATCTAGCTAGCTCTAGAATTTAGATCTCGGTTATTTTTAAGCCAATAGATCTAGATCTAGATATAATAATAATAATAATAATTAATGTTCCCTTCCCATGGACCTGAGGAAAGATCTAGATCTAGATCTAGATCTGGCAGTTTTCACAAATAGTCCATCCCCTTTTCCCTCTTTTGTCAAAATTTACATGTTTTATTTCTTACACGTGTTATATACCATGTTAAAGCTTAGAACCTGAGGATTCCACATATATTACTTTAATAGATAGCAAAGGACTGTGAGGCGAGTAAATTAGCTTTTAAAACTCATGTTTTTCAGTCAATGGGCATAAGGCAGGTTTCACAAAAATGGGACCCAATGATAACTTAACTCTTCAATTAATCTTTTTTAAAGTCTAATTGATGAATCTTCTTAACATTTGGTCCATGATCAGCTTTGACATCGCAGATATAAAAAAACATAATATTGTGAAATTTGCTTTCAATTTGTGTGTTTTGTGAATATTTTTTGGGTGCGAACGTCAGCAATTGAGACTGCTGGCATTTCCTCTTTTTAATAAGTCCTTTTTCACCTTAAGGTAGGTGAGGTCAACGACCTTTTATTCTGTTTTCTTTAATTCCATGTGAAAGAGAATTGTTCAAAGAAAATTTACGAGTTCGGTGATAATAGTTTGGTAGACTATTTTCACCGTATGTATCAAGCCAATCAGAAGCCGGGAAAGAAACTGTGACTGGAGGGACTTCATTGTATCTTTTGAAATATTGGCCAAAAATGCATTGCAATAGTCAAGATTTGACAAGACAAGAGAATTCACAAAGAGGATGGATACTTCTTTAGACAATAAGTGTCGTATTTTATAAAGTCTGTTCAAAATCATATATGGCAGGTTTCACAAAAATTTTGATAACTTGAACTCTTCAATTAATGTTCCTCAAAGTCTAATTGATGAATCTTCTTAACATTTGGTCCATGTATAGCTTTGACATCGCAGATATAAAAAACATAATATTGTGAAATTTGCTTTCAATTTGTGTGTTTTGTGAATATTTTTAATTGTGAACGTCAGCAATCCAGACAGACCACATTTCATTTTCATAAGTCCCTTTTCACCTTTAAGGTAGGTGAGGTCAACGACCTTTTATTCTGTTTTCTTTAATTCCATGTGGAAGAGAATTGTTCAAAGAAAATTTGGCAGTCCTAAATATTTTTTATCTTTTGCAGTGATCACGTGAGGGAGGTTTCAGATTTTCGTTATTATGTAACAACTGATGTCTGAACACACATTAAGAGCTGAAAAAAACAGTTGAAAAATACGTAGAAGTCCCGTTTTTTTGATCTTAAGTGAATACAAAACGTATTCCTACCACCATATATTCTGTAAAAGACACGAAAAAAAATCATAGGTAACTCTAAATGAGAGTGAGAATACCATGAGACTACTGGCTGTCTACTTGACCTCATGGTCGGACAAAAAATATTTTTCGATCTGAGATCTAATAACGGTAATATTGCGTCGAGCTATTGTCTCGTAGTTCATCGCGTGTAAGCTTCGTTTTTTTAAATTGTTCCTTTTGTTTTTAAATTGTCTGGTTGGCTTTGGCGAATATTTTGTTTTTGGATTACTCTTACGGCCATGTGCTTACGGCCATGTGCTTACGGCCATGCAAAAATGTAGACGATGATGATCGGACATCAGAAAGGAGACTGTGATCAGGTTAGATTCTGAGACCGTTCAGTTAGATTCGGTTGCATTAGCAAAACCTGCTTTGGCTTATCGTGAGTGAAACTTATGTAAAGAAGTCCACTAATCAATAGGCTTTCATGATTTATTATGTTCTAATAAATAAAGACAAGATAATTGGCAATACGGGAGGTTTAGAAGTCCATTAAATGATAGTGACTTTACGTCTCCTATGCACAGTCTCCTTGGCATAACAATACAATATTACTAAAAACATTTCAACGAGAGAGAGAGAAAAAAATAATACTAATTCACAGGTTCAAGATTTGCCAGAGTTCAAGATTTGCCAAGCCACCGAATCCCATCCCGTCCGTATTCTGCGAAGCAATTATCGATCGATAAAGACAAGTTTGTGCTAGTCTAGTGGGGCGCTCTATGTGACTGTAGATAGTTAGAGAGGGGGTGAGTGATGACGGGAGTAGCGGAGAAGTGATGATGGGGGGGGGGCTCGTACGGGGAGAAAGGAACAATTGTCGTCAAAGCGCTTTCTTTTGGCGAGGGTTTTGTTGCTGGTGCATCTCTCTTTCTCTCTCTCTCTCTCTCTCTCTCTCTCTCTCTCTCTCTCTCTCTCTCTCTCTCTCTCTCTCTCTCTCTCTCTCTCGTCTCTACTATCGCTCTCCTCTACAAATATCGGTCTTTAAATTCATAAGTCGTGAAGTTTACCGTACCAGTTTGAGCAGAATGGTACACACGATAAACCCGTAACACGTAATAAGGATAGTATAAAGGCGTACAATCACAGAATTTTACAAAAACGGGACAAAAGGCATTGGTTTTCATTTTCATCATCCACACGATCCGGATCGCGCGAGTCATCTGATCAACGGTAACCATGGTGTGGGCACCGGCCGTCGACTCCACGCCCGAGGTGTCGGGAAACACAAACACAGACTTCACATCTTATTGAGAACTAGGAAAAAGTCAGGAAACTCTCAAACCAGATGCCCAAGCGTTACGTCACTAAATAAACGCCAGGGAAACTCGGTCGACGGACGCGAGCAGTTCACGTAACATTACGTACTGGCGTTGGACCTAGAATTTTCACAGTTATGCCCCTTGACTGAAAAACATGACTTTTAAAAGCTAATTTACTTGCTCCACAGTCCTTTGCTATCTCTTAAAGTCATATATCTGGAATCCTCATGTTCTAAGCTTTAACATGGTATATAACACTTGTAAAAATATAACATGTATATTTTGACAAAAAGAGGGAAATGGGGATGGACCATTTTGTGAAACCTGCCATATACATTTTTCTGATGATGTTATTTACTTGACTTCTAAAGGAAAGATCTGAATCAATGAACACCCCTAAGTCTTTTACAACGTCGTTAAAAGGAATTTTTACTATTGCCAAAGTTGATTAGCATACAATACATACATACACGCATATATCACACACACACACACACATACACTTCTTGTTTGCACTTGACAACTGTTAATCCTCTCTACTCCTCTCATGCTTCTGTTTCCTTTTCATTCTTCCACTATAATTCGATAAAATATAAGAAGTAAATAATAACAGCATTTTAAAAGTAAAACACGTTCACCAACATGTAAAATTTAGGTATTATAAGTTATCTAAGGGTCTAAAACATCTAGGGCAACATAATATAATAATGTGACAGTTCAGTGAAAACACCCTACCAAATTCACCTCACCATACGGTGAAAATAGCCTACCCAACTATTATCACCGTATGGTGAAAACACCCTACCAAACTTCCCCTCACCGTCAACTATTATCACTGTACGGTGAAAATAGCATCGTCCTTTTTCTATATCTTTTGCAGTGACCACGGGAGTCAGGTTTCAGATTTTCGTTAGTATGTAAGAAAAAAGAGATGTAGAGAGAGAGAGATGCACCAGCGCTTTTGATGACAATGGTTCTTTTTCCCTGTACGTGCCCCCTCCTATTCCCATCATCATTCCCCCCCTACTCCCATCATCACTCCCCCCTTACTCCCATCATCACTTCCCTCCCCCTCTCTGGCTATCTACAGTCACATAGAGCTCCCCACTACACTAGCACAAACTTGTGTCTTTATCGATCGATAATTGCTTCGCGGAATATGGGAGCGGTGGCTGACAAATCTTGAACTCTACTTGAACCTGTGCTATTAATATTATTTTCTCTCTCTCTCGTTTAAATGCTTTTTTTAGTAATATTGTATTGTTAATGCGAAGAAGGCTGTCCATAGTAGAGTCACTATCTTTGTAATGGACTTCTAAACCTCCCGTTTTGCGAATTATCTTGTCTTTATTTATCAGAAAGTAATAAATCATGAAAGCCTATTGATTGCCGGACTTCTTTACATAAGTTTCACTCACGATAAGCCAAAGCAGGTTTTGCTAATGCAACCGGATCTAACCTGAATGGTCTCCGAATCTAACCTGATCAGTTTCCTTTCTGATGGCCAATCATCATCTACTTTTTTGTGCGGACATCAGCGTGGGCCGTCAGCCATAGCCGTAGGGGACATCCAAAGACAAAATATTCCACAAAGCCGACGGGACAATTTAAAAACAAAATTTCATGATTTCTGAATAGTCTTGGACAGATGAACCACAAGACAATAGCTCGATGCAATATTACCGTTACTAGATCCCAGATAATAAAAAAAATGTTTGTCCGACCGTGAGGTTACGTACACTGATAGTAGTCTCATGGTATTCTATCTCTCATTTAGAGATACCTATGATTTTTTTCGGGTCTTTTATAGGATATATGGCCGTAGGAATACATTTTTTCATTCCAGGTCATAAAACGGCAGCTTCTACATAATTTTCAACTGTTTTTTTTTTCAGCTCCTACTGTGTTCATTTGTAGACATTTGTTACATAATAACGAAAATCTGACACCTGCCTCACGTGATCACTGCAAAAGAATATAATATATAAAAAATTTAGAACTCGCCAAATTTTCTTTGAACAAATTCTCTTTCACATGGAAATAAAGAAAACAGAATAAAAGGTCGTTGACCTCACCTACCTTAAGGTGAAAAAAAAGACATTAAAAAGAGGGAAATGCCAGCAGTCTCAATTGCTGACGTTCACCAAAAAATATTCACAAAACACAAAAATTGAAAGCAAATTTCACAATATTAGTTTTTTATATCTGCGATGTCAAAGCTATACATGGACCAAATGTTAAGAAGATTCATCTATTAGGCTTTGAGAAAGATTAATTGAAGAGTTCGAGTTATCATTGTGTCCCATTTTTGTGAAACCTGCCATCTATATAAATGATTTAAAGAGCTTTTACTCTTCTTCTATGCTAAGGTAAGCTTTTCTCATGGTAATTCTTATGTTTTAAATACTTTAGGCCAGCAGTACTCTCCATTAATGTGAAGGTGAAAGGAGCTTGTCACTCCTTTGGCTCACCATAAATGATGAAGGCACCCTAGCACTATAATGTTAACCCTTGTGTAAGGCTAACCTGCCGGCTGACCTCAATATCGATCGATAATCTTGTTCACTGTTCCGCTATGCACGAGGTTTCCGCACGTGGCACCGGTAGTTTTCTCGCCCCCACTGACGAGGCTGCCGCGCTTTACCACGACGTACCTATGATTATTGTAATTGTTTTTTTATCTCCGCTTACTTAGGTGACATAGCGGGCAACTCATTTTGTTATTATAGGTATTGTCATCGGGGCAGTAGATAATCCCGCCCTCCATGAGTCTCCTGCTGCCTTGCATGCAGGTCTTGGCTGACCAAGGCCAAGGAGTTAACCCTGAAAGAAAGAACCTGCTGCCTTGCAGGCCGGTCTTGGCTGACCATAGGCTAAAGGGGTGAACCCTGACAGAAAATAACAACCTGCTGCCTTGCAGGCTGGTCTTGAATGACCAAAGGCTAAGGAAGTTGACCCTGACAAAATAACAAGGCCTGGTAGGGGGCCTCAAGGTGGCATCCCCACCATCTACCTAGGGTACAGTGGGCTAATCCCCTGCTTATCCAAAACCAAACTGGTTCAGAGAAATAAATGTAACATATACCTGGCTTGACCTTTCAATGACAAACATGGAAACGAACACGGACTGATTTTTGGAACATGGAATGTTAGGGCAATAAATGGAAAAAGAGTTAGAATTAGCTGAAGAAATGGACAAAGTAGACATTTTGGCCATTACAGAAATGAAGAAAAAAGGACAAGGAATAGAAAATGTAGGACCAAATCATATTTTTATCTTTTCAAGAGTAGATGTCAAAGATAGAGCTAGAGCAGGAGTAGACCTTGTAGTGCATAAAAGGCATGAAAAGCTACTAGAAAGTTTGAAATTTATAAGCCCACGGCTATTAGAGGTAAATGTTAAACTAAAATAAATAAATAAAATTATTAATAGCTTATGGACCAAACAAAGACTGCCACTAAAGCAGAAAATGATATCTTCAAAAACGATTTACAAATAGCTGCAGAGAATCTCAAACCCATACAGGAACTAATGCTTTTAGGAGATTTAAATGCTAGAGTAGGCAACAATGTAGAAATGTCAGGAGGAGTAATAAGTAAAGAAGGAGAGACAATACCTTCTCCAAATGGAGAGAGACTAATAGATTTTGTCAAAAGAATAACATGAAAATAGCTACATTTTTTCCTCATAAAGATATCCACAAATATACAAGAGTAAATGAAGACAGGTGTGAAAAGTCACTGATAGACTACATAATAGTTAGCAGCTCCCTTTTTTACAGTACCCCTTTTTTACAGTACATTGAATGCAAGAGTAAACAAAGGAGCAGAAATATTTAGTGATCATCACCTAGTGATAGCCAAAATGAGATTACTGACTGAAGAAAACAGACAGAAAAGATCATTTTGGGCATCTAAAACCCATACACTTGAAGGTATAATGGGAGCTGATAAAAAAAGAAAGAAAAAAAGGAATAATACTGCAGTTGGCCCATTACTAATGAAGAGGAATATGAAAGGTATAGTACTTATAGACAGAAAACGGGTCATGACAGAATTCTCCAGTGTGCCCAACCTCCACATAAAACAAGGAGACAGATACACAACAAATAAACACTAAACAATGCTGGATCTAAACTAATACAGCCACTGGTGCAACGCCCCATCGAGCAATGTTCATGAACAGAGCAATCCTCATAACAAGAAAGGGAGGAAAGGAGACATAAAGAGAATCGAGGAAGATAAAGAAAGACGAATAGAGAGGACGGAGAGAATGAGAGAGAGATATGAGGTATTATATTGGGGGGAGGGGACATGGCTGTATGGTCAGGCTTTACTCCAGTCATTCAATAATAGCGTGGCTGGCTGTGTAGAATGTTATGTAGCACAGATTCAATGAACAACATTTATCTTTATTTCTAAAGGAATCATTTCTTTCTCACATCTAAATAAAATGATGGAACTATAATATTAATACTAATACTAGAGGAAATTTTCCAACCACCTTTTGCTAATCCCATGACCCAGTCCATTGTGCATAGGTAACACATTCCCATGATGAAGAAACAGGCCCCAGGTTTGTGCTTTCACAAGTGTTATCACCCCAGCTGCACCTCTCTCAGCTACATGCTTCCCATGCTTTTGAAAACCCCTCCCTACCCTATGTCTACCACTATTATCACACTCTCTCCTCATTTACAATGACATGAGTGGCCATCGTTTTGTATTCTTGGCTGTTCCCTTCCTACAGTTCAATAGTAATCCACCTCCCCCAAACGGTTCCCCCCCCTTATGCAATCTAGTGATTTTTCACATCTTCCCCCCACTTCTGGATGTAAGTCTCCCTCCTTAGTCCTTTCTATACAGTAGGAAGATAGACTCTTGTAGTTTCTAATGTCTATACACTTCAAATAGCCACCCTTCCTCTTGTCCAGATACCACATGTCATCATGACCATGTGAAATGGACCTGTTTGAGAGATCAAAGTTTCTTTGTTGCTGGTGGCTTAACTCAGATGAAAGCTTCAATTTTCCTTGTACTTTCACCACTCTAATATCTTCAATCTTATGTGAAAAAGAAGTGGAGATGTATTTTGACCAATGTGACATTTGACAATATAACCATCAACACAATGCACCCCCTGATTGGTCAACCCTGAACATGGTTTATTTCTATTGACTAAAGGTCACGTCGTCCATTCAGGCTGACCATAGGTGCGTAATATGATTGACCACTAATATCTTTTATTTATATCAATCACTTTTTCTTGCTTGTGGGTGGAGCTTCTTACAAAAGTAATTGACATCTGTCTAGAAGTTGTGTCGGTCATACGAAGATAAGAGTCTTTGGCTTTGTCTACTTTGCAGAGGATCCACAGCCTGCATTTAAGATAAAGCTCCTGTGTGTTGTACTATCTCTTTATAAGAAAAGAAAAGCGACCATTAGGTTCTTTTCACTATTGTCAGATGCCATAGATTAAAAATGTGTCTTTACAAGGCACTGCCAAACCACAGCTGTTTGGATGAGGTGCGGTGTAGGGGAGGGTTCAACCTTTTGGGATTGTGATAGATTTTGTGAAAGGTAAATATTTATCTAACCCTTGTCAGTGACATTCCCACGTTCAAATGAACTGTCCATTTTCTTAATCTTACGCTGAGTCAGATTGACGGAAATAAGCTAATACAGTAACAGAAAACTGCTGGAACTGAAGGCAACCTCACTTTTTTTGTAACCCCAGTTTTTTCTCAGTTATGTCCCTTGGATGTGCCCAGCTATGGAAATCTTTCCTAGAAATGTGTCAGCTATAATGGTATAGATCTACATTTGTTTGCTATTACCTAGATAAAGGGATGGACACAAGAACTTAACATGCAAACCAAAATATCAACAAAACATTGCATTCTATGGGATTGAGTCATTTTTGGAGAAGGGGTGTGGGGGTGTGTCTTGATGAAGTTGTCACATCTCTTCTTGTAAATCTAATTAGAAAAGCATTGAGTTTGCTCTTTTTCTTACACTTTTCTACAGAGCAAACTAGTGGTTGCTTATAATATGAGACGAGAAAGAAACTGCTTGCAAGAGAAAAATATCTGACTGTGAAGAAGTCATTCCAGTCAAGTTGCCAGGAAGAGGTGTATATAATATAATATTGTTATTATTATATCATAAAACTTCAAAAATTCAGAATTTTCATTCAATTTAAGTGTGTTTGTCTATACTGTGACAGTATTTTAAAGTTTGATTTTGATACAAAGAATTACAATGTTTTTGTTTCATAGTCTGATGTTTATTATGTTATTATTTGAAGGGGGCGGCACCTGGATTGGTGAGTTTGGGACCAAAATGTTGATTTTTTTGTTCTTTATATTTTTTGAACAATCATTTATCTACAAGTTTATGGCAGAAAAATATCCATATGACGTATAATAATTTTGTAACAAAAGTAAAAATAGTCAAAATTGTGATGTGAGTTACCCTAACACTGATTGAGAATATAGCACTAAAAACCGGTATAATATGGCACTAAATGGCCAAATATGGCGACACTAGTTTTGCTTGGCTGGCGAGAACACACTTGCCGATTTGGCCTCAGGCTGAGTAACGTAAGAGGTCGAGGGCAAGCGTTGTCGGTTGGTGTGTTTGTTAACCCAAGAAGTGCACAGAGTATATGTACGTCATTTTTGTTTCTAACCTAGAAGCGTGTTGGACGTATATATATACACATTTTCCTTTTTTTTGGGAATGATCACTTCCCACACCTCTGACCGGCTTAGGTGTGAAATTTTGCCCTCACATATCGCCATATAAGGACCATCATGACAGACTGAGCTCAATTGAAATTGGAACGCAGACTTTTCATTTGATTGGCATTTAGTTTTTATTGATTAGCCAATAAACCTGCATTTTGCTTGGCCAACAGAAAGCAACTTCTTTGAATAAATTCAAGACATGCCCACTGTGAAGACATACGTTTACATGAACTGTAAATTGATTGGTCCTCCCATTTCAATACTATTAGATTGACAAGCATTTGTCAGGGTAAATGTAATACTGACCAATGACGAAGTAAGAGAAAGCGCGAGGGTGGGGGGGCGGAGCAAGCCGAAAGGCAGAGAAAGAGAGAGAGAGACAGGGACCGACAGAGAGGACAGAGCTACACAAAGAGACAGGGACATACAAAAAGGCACAGTGAGAGAGGAAGTGAGAGAGAGAGAACTCCAACCGAAATGAAAATGTCCCACTCTATACAAATCAAGTCTGATTTGGTCTAGGTAGAGGGGAAATTTGAACACCAGATGCCCCAATTGACACTTGCATGTCAGCACCTGTTTTGAATGGCAGTTCAGAATCTTAGCTGATCATGTGGCAAAAAGACCGATCATGACCTCTTTTTTCGGAGATCTAACATTGCTTAGAAGCCACAAACATTTAATTCTTGGTTTGCATGTCGGTGGTGAATAAAACTGAGGCTGCCACATGCTCCTACCAACCAATAAGAAAGGGAAGCTTCCCTGAAGTCTGTCCTTTGACAAATGATTCACAACAAGATGGGGAAAAGGAATTGCCCACAAGAAATCTCATCTCACCCATCCACTTTTGCCGTTTGCTTGTAACTTGAAAGGATTACGTTATTATGAGACTATAGAAGCTTTTGAAACATGGATATCTGCTGACTTTATGTCAAGACATAATAAAAATGCAGGCTCTTGTAAAGACTGGTGGGTCAGTAATGTATAGGAGAGGGTTGGGGGGGGAGTGGATTGCACATTGATAGCTAACGCCATGATTACAAAATACCCTGCTCTACACAGTGCTAGGGTAGCGACTGAAGGACCAGAAGTCAATCATCCGGTCAGAGCCAGTCTTGTGGGGGGGGGACCTGTGGACTAGCGAGTTTGGGACCAATAGGTTGATTTTGTGTTCTATGCATATTCGGGTAGAAGGTTCATTTATCTACAAGTTCATGGCAGAAAAATGTCCATATGACGTATACTTCTTTTTTTACAAAATATTTTGTAGGCGAGGGTTGGTATAAACAATCAAAATTGACGTAAATTACCCTAACACTGACTGAGAAGATGGCAGTGAAAGTCTTAGGTTAAAATCATCACCTGCTTTATTGTAAAAGAGAGTGATGAATGACTGAACAGGTATTGAGACTTATGTTTAATGTAAGCTTAAAAGTTGAAAGCTCAAAGCTTTTGATGCAACAAATTTTTTTATCTGAGAATAAAGTTTCTACTACTGCTTTTTTTTTAATTTGACAATCGAAAGGAGGCAGAGCTGAGAGGGGAAAGAAGTTTTTTTTACCATAGGCTGTAATATCAGCATCAGTATATGTGGTTTGAATGTCTAGGTACCATTAAGCCTAGAGACCTCTAGCTTTAATGTGTACCTAAATCTTCAATAATATTATCCATAAGCTCAGAAAGGACCAGGAACTAACTTAAACCTATTTACCAATGATCAAGGATTAATTTTAATCTAGAAAATATGGGCAAGTGTTTGCAATACCCACGCCATGATGTATCTAAATTAAGAGAGAAGATATTTTTTATAAACATGCTTGTGGTGACAGAATGTGGACATCACTAACATCTATCCATGACCTTCTCTCTTATCGTTGTAGTTCAATTGTGATAATTTTTTGTTTTCCCAAGGTCTGAGAGTGATTGTTGCCTTGATGGTAATTTTTAGTTCAAGATGGATTCTTCTTTCTCTTGTGTGTGTTTTTCTTCAGAATGTTTATTCTGCTTAAGATCTGAGTAAATGAACTGGAGCTTGGTGAGCTGATAACCAAAGATGGCATTACAGTTCATTACTTTTGCTTGGTAAGCATGAGAGTAACCTGTTCTTATATGTCTTGTCACTCAAAAAAGTTTTTACATAATTTTGCGCTTTGAATCGGTGGGGAATCAACTTATTTAAAGTAAGCTGAATGTTGATGCAAACTTTACTGAATCTGCAGTCATTGGCATTTTGTTTTTTAAGTTTCATTTTCTTTACACTTGGATAGGTCAGACATTTTATTTCTTTTTGATTTGAGAGGACACTGTTTTTTACTTCTTCACATTAAATGATAATATTACACTGTTGTTAAGTATAAGTTTCTATCACAAAATAAATTTGTGGCATCAGTGATCGCGTGGTTCTCATGCCGCCGGACTTGGTTCAAATCCTAGCAGAACTGGTTTCTTGGGAAAGACTCTTACCATGCATGTTCCTTACTCGACCCAGGTGCAAATGTGTACAAACACTAGTTTGGGACAGAAAGCTTGCAGCTTTGCGCGTTATAGATATCGGGGCTAAAATGGCCTAGAAGAACTTTACTTACAAAAGAAACTACAGAAAAAAATATAAATTGAAAGATGTTACAACTTACAGGCAGTGAGTGTATTATTTTTGTTATTTTTAATATTTTGCTTGCTTATGTTTAATATTGTAAGGCATTTTCATTTATTCTTTTATGTTTTTTTAGTGTGTTCCAAATTCATAATTATCATCTTCATCTTTGATTCGATTTATTTCTCATGGATTGATTTAATTTCACAATCTTCATTTGACTGCAAATTTATATATTTTTATATCCTAGGTTTCCTTCTTTTAAAAATATTACAACACTTGGCAGTCTGCTTTATCTAGTTCTGCTAGTAGTTTGATATGTGCCTTTAGAGTTGATCCTTTCATTAAACTTGACCCGGCAAAATGTTTAAAGTTGCTAACAGACTACTTTCAGACAAGAAAATAAAAGTAAAACTGGCATGAGATAGCAGATGAAAATAGATCTGAAACATTCCAGTAAAAGGATATTTTCCCTTTTCAAATACAATATCTGAAGAAATAATTGAGAAGAAAGTTGTAAATAAGTGTTTGGGTTTTTTTTTCATCATATTGTGTGGGGTGAGATTATAATTTTGATTTTGTTGCTATATATATATATATATATATATATATATATATATATATATATATATATATATATATATATATATTTCCTCAAATGGACCGCTCTTCACCTACTTCATCCTCTATGCCCTTTATATTATCATAGCTGCCAACCAGTATGTAAAAAGCATATTTGGTGCGTTCTTCTGGATTTCAGTTCGTAAGTGTAATTACCTTGAAAAGTACGTATTTGAGGGATAATTGTTGTGTTCTTTTCAAGAAACACTAAGTTAACAGCAGAGATTCAGTGAAATTGGGGTGAAAATCCGGACCTGCCATTTTGAATTCACACCAAAGCCGTCATAATTTGCCAAAATGGCCAGCAATTTTTTGCTATTCTTAATGGGAGTTAATTCAAATTGAATTATTCATGTTTTCAGGAACATTTTGGGCTGTCATGCAAGTTATGATAAGTTCGCATCGTCAGAGTCTATTTTTCGATTTGAAAATGTTGGCAGTTATTTTTATGGTTAAAGTCTAAATCTGTGCAAATCAGAAGTTGACTGATCGGTTCTTTTTTTGTTGTAAAAGTTTAGGCTTCCTATGACAAACTTTTGTATCCTGTATACATGGCAGTGTCATTTAAAATCACCGTAATTTTGTAGATTTCATCAGCTAAGAGCTAAGATAGCACCATTTTCGTCAAATGCAAGCATAATAATATGTACATATCATACTATACTATAATGGAAGTAAGGACGATCGTGTAATCACGATAGGCTTTTAAACTGTACCTCCATAAACTAGGTCTATTGGAACAAGTACATAATGTATTAAACATGGTCATGTACGTATTCAAACACTAGGATAATTATTTTATGTACATAACATTTTCATCCATTAACCTGGAACATGTCAACTTAAGAAAACATTCTGCCATTTCTTTTAACACTGGAAAATTAAAAATTAGGAACGGACAAGTTTGAATTTGTCTTTATGCTCAATCGACTGTAGGCTAGTATCACTGGGTAGACTATTAGTAGTAGCACTTCATACGGGTTTAATTTTTATAACATGCACAGTCCTTTAACATGGTAAAACTTTTTTTAACCCATTTGAATTTTATTCAGCTTCTCTCCAGTGGCCTGTCCCAAAGTGGGAAACTGTCGAATAAAAAAGCTATCAAAGGATTTTTGCAACAAGATATCTTGAAAGAGTTAAAACGAGGAGATCGTCTGGTAAGTTTACTGAGTCATACAAATTTAAATGGCTCATCTTTGCTATAATATTATTGTTAAATAGGATGGGATGTAAATCTAAGGAAATGTGAGTGAAACTGGAAAAAAAACTATATAAATTAGTAATCCCCATAAATTTCTATAAAATATGTGTACATTTATACAACTGTGACAGTGGTGAGTGACGGGTGAGTATGAGAAACGTCGGAGGATCATAGGACAAACACATCAACGATGTAGAAGAAGATGTGGTAGTGGAGTGGCACACTTCATACTGTGATGGCTCACCGAGCTCAAGACAAATTCGAATAGATCTAAATCCAAGACAAATCGTTGGTGGTTGGCGACATATTTAATATTTCATTCATTCATCAAAAAGTATTCCCTCAATCAGAGGTAGATCTAGTGGACATAGATAATGATAATAATAATAATAATAATAATAACAACAGTCTCTCACTTCGTTTCTGGCCCAGCCCGCCTCAGGGGTTCCCGCGAATTCTTCAAGGCGTCTCTCTCTAGTCTCTTTCAAATTCCTGTCTATTCTCTCTCTGTTTTCCTAATCCCTCGATCGCCCTGGCGACCTCTTAATATAGCATCGCGCGTACGTTTCAGAAAGCTTCTCTGTCACGCTCCGGCCAACACTATGCATATTCCAACTGAGAGATAGACCAGCCGTGGCATAAGATTAATACAATAAATACAGCATGGTCCAATATTATGAAATGTACGCCAGTGCATGGGGACAACATGGGCTACATTCTGACAAATTATCAATTTCTAACTAACTTTAATTTCTACACAAAATACATTCAAGGATGAACAAAGGGTTGTTAAGACCATAAACAAGTTGGTAAAACAATTAAAATAAAAGGCTACAAAAGAAAGATCGTTATGAAAATAATGTTAATAATGAGGTCTTTATCTCCCCGATCCATGGATATCAGTCGTTCATCCATCAATCTACTAATCAAGCCACAAATAAACTAAAACCATCAACACGCTAGCACACTTTGCTAAACACATAGTAAAATTACTAAAACAATGCTTTCTATAATAATAATAATTTTATATTATATATACTTCTATGGCGCCTTTTCTCAAAAGAGCTCAAACCGCCTCATAATAGCATACAAAACAACATAAATAAAATATAATGGTCATAGAACATGATATTTAAAAGAGTCAAAATGTATCCTAAAATAGAAGGGTTTAAAAGTCCACTCAAAAGATTCAAATGATACAACAATCTTAAAACATACAAAGAGTATAACATGATCACGAAACTTAAAAGATACATTGTAAATAATACATTACGCTAAAAAGATAGATACAATGAATTAATAAAATATTCAATGAATAGAGCATGCTTACAAGAGACACGAGATATATAGTGCCCATAGACATAATCAAAAGATTCATTATAAATATAAGCTATCCTAACAAAAACAACGATCATTAAAGGCTTAAAAAGATGCTAAACATTATATGCCCTCTTAAAAGGTGGGTTTCAAGAGACTTCCTAAACAATTCAAGGGATATGGAGTTCCTACAACATTCATCCAGACCATTCCACAGTTGAGGTGCACACACAGAAAAAGCTTTCTCACCAAAACGAATCGATTTACGGGGTATACAAAGACAGTCACTATTATTAGACCTCAAGACTCTAGGTTTAAAAAAGGGGTTAAAAGCTCATCTAGATAGGGGGAGCTAGATTATTTAAACATTTATAAGTCATGCAAAGGACCTTAAAGTCAATTCTCCCTCTGACTGGCAACCAATGTAGGTCTTTAAGTACTAAGAGCAATAGTTCTGGCTGCATAATTTTGTATCTTTTGAAGTTAAGATAGATGTTTTTTAGACATACCAGACAAGAGGGAGTTGCAGTAATCCAATCTACTGGTTACGAAGGCATTTATCAAAAGTTTAGCAGTATCCTCATCAATAAAATATCTGATTCTGGGCATATTCTTAAGATGGAACATAGATGTTTGAAATATTTTATTAATTTGCTTCTCCCTATTTGAAAGTATAGCCAACGGGTATGAGGTGGGCAAGGATGACTTCATCACATGTATTGAAAAGCCAACTCTCTGTTAGTGTTATTATGAAAATGTCTAGGTTTTGTTCGGTGATGTAGTCGGAGAAAACAATAACTTTATTCCCTACAGACCTGGCATTCAATAGAGTGACGTTGAGTTGTAAACTATTTTTATACTGTGATGAATCAAGTTGGTCTTCGTTGCTTGCTCGAGTTGTTTTAATGGCGAGAAGGTTTGAAGGGTTCCCTCTGTTTTGTTTTTTCCTCCAACCTTTCGTTTCCCTGAGTGCTCGTTTATGAGTGTGTTTGTGTATGTTGCATACTTTCAGTGTGTTGGCAACTAAGGGAGTTGTCAAAACTTTATTGTGCAAGTAGTTCACACGTGCTATATTTATTTACGTCTGTACTTTTTATAACGGACATGACCGTCAGTGATGAAGAGATCATAAAAAACAAACACAGCGTAAATAGTAAAATTTTAAAACACAATTGCCAGTCGCAATGATGATAAGAGTTCACAGAAGACAACACTGGTGTAGATCGTATAAATTTAAAACATTCGATGATAAAAATTTATCAAAATTCACGAAATTCTAATTAAAAGTCCATAGAAAATGACACCATCAGAAACACGGCACAAAGACGAAGAAAATGATACAAATTTTATAAAAATCCACTTTTGAGAAATGTTTAAAAATTGTAAATAAATGCAGAGCGTGAACGGAGCTGCCAGTCGAGCTAACGGTCTCTATATAAGCTTTCTACTAAATAAGAACTCCCACGTCTTGTTGGCGTGACCTAATTAGAGCGCTGGACACCTGTGTTACAATTCCAGATCCAGGCTACAGGCTTAACCCTACATCGAGTCGCTGTCAAACAATATTATTTGTGGCTGTGGGCCTGGGGGGTGGGTCACACAAACACACACACACAGGTCTACCCATTCGTCGGGGGCGCACTGTTACACAACTAACAACCATTCAGGAAGTGTTGAAAGAAGTTAATTTTCAATGTATTGGTATCCAGATGAACGGTAGCTTAACACTCTCCTATTAACTGGTGATCTTTATGATACCAAACGTTTGATATATTTACAAGCATGCTTGTGAATAATGTTGGATTAGGATTTCTAATTATTATAAAGCTGGGTCTCTTGAATTTTGATTGCAGTTAACTCAGAAACAACTGTATCGGTTTCAGGTGATATCAAGTACGATTATTAGATCAAATTAGTACTTAATACTGAAGTTACGCTGACTTTTTATTGTAATGACCGGAAATCGAGAAATTAAATCTAGTAACAATAAAAAGTTTGGTGGGTCGCAGGCAAAAGAATCTTTTCCCAATCAATTAAAATATTGACTTGAGCCAAATGTTTGTTCCCTAAGAACCTACAGCTGGCTAATTGAAATCTACATACGAAATAAAGAGGTTATGGGTGCAGTGGTTCCTGGGTTATAAGCGGTCAAAGTTAGAGACATTCAGCTTTATATATAGAGATATGTGCACATGGGTACCAGCACTAGCTGGGGAATAAAATCCTGCGTCAGACTAGCATCCTGCTCAGAAGATGAATATAATCACCTGTTCCACTTTGTGCTATAGAAATTGGGATATGCTCAGGCTCTATGGGTCATAACGGCCTTGAAAGAACTCTTTGTTTTTTTTTTTAATAATAAGAGGTAGTTATAATAGTTATATGAGGGAATTCACTTAAGGGTGTTCTTGATTTTGGTTTTTAAAACTTGGCAGCTATGAAAATGCTTAGTAGTTAGTGATGACAATTCTGAGTTAGCAATTGCTGTGTTACTCAAGGTACAGAGTGAATGCCTGGCTGAAAAACTGCCAATCTCATCAATAATCTCAAAGAATAGAGGGGCAAAATATCACTTATTGATTTTAAATTAATACAAATGGAGCTGTTTTATGGTATGAATGCCTTTTCTCTTTGCTTTACATCATTCCTTGCTGCTGCGTTATAGAAGAAAATATTCTCATGCCCATATCTGTCATTACATTGGATTGCTGGGCTTGTTATTCTGGCCTGGGGGGAAGGGAGGGGATTCCATATATGTGTGTCATTTCACATGGTCAAGGGTTGTTAAATTTTTTTTTTAAATTTTCCTCTTTCATGGAACTAAATAATAATCAAACGTTATAAAAGGTATTTCATACGTTGAAATTCAGCAACTTATTCGTTTATGGGTATGTATCATGTATCTAAATAGCTTTTTTATGCAATGAATAATTTTTATTATTGACAGGACCTGATAGAGATTTTTCAGGATTCGCAGACCCACAGCAGTGGTTCCGACAAGAATCCTTCATTTCCTTGTTTGATCAATACAGTTGTACATAAGTGACCTTTTGTACAGCTGTTCATAATATTCTCTTTATCTCTTCATAAAATTATACTCATGTTTATTAATACTGTACAAAATATTTGTTTCAGAGATGTGTGTTCTGCCATAGCAAAGGTGCTACAATTGGTTGTAATGTGGCCACCTGTAGGAAATCTTTTCACCTTCCTTGCGGGCGTAAAAGAGGAACGCTTCATCTCTTCTTTGATACCTTCAGGTATACGCTTAGGTTACGTAAGATTGGGATTGGTTAGGCTGTCAGACTTGGGATCATGATTTCCCAGGTTTGAATCCTGGCAATGCTAAGTTCGACATTGTGTTCCTTGGGAAAGACTTAACCCCGAATTTTCTCACTCGACCCAGGTGTAAATGAGTATCAGCTACAACTTGGGAATGAAAACCTGTGACAGTCTAGTGCTCTGTCCAGGGGGTGATTATAATCACCTGCTCTGCCTCACGCTATAGAAACCGGGCTCCGACTCTGTGGGTCATAAGGGCTTTGAAAGATTTTTACTTACTAAGATCGTGATTAAATCCTGATAGCCATTATATACCCATAAATAGCTGACAACCAGTACTTAAGAAATGTTTAGTAAAATATATCTTTTTTTGCTTTGTGTCCGTAAATTTGTATTTACCTTGAAAAGTACATATTTGAGGGTTATCTGTATTTTGTTTGTATAAAAACCTTAAGTAAATGGCAGAGACTCAGAGAGAGTGGGGTGAAAGTTTGTAGATGCCATTCTGAGTTCATAAACCAACTGTCGCACTTAGGCAAAAAGGCCAGCCATCGGCTGACTTCTATTTTTTACCTTATAGGTGATTACTCCAAGTTGATTAATCAATGTTTTCTGGAATATTACAGGCTTTTGTGCGAGTTAGAATTAGTGTGCACAGTCAGAGTCTGTTCGTTTTTCGATTTAAAAAGGCTGGTAGCTGTATATGCCTTTTAGAACTCATTGTATTTAGTTGATACCACAACTTCAGGACAAGGATGTAGTAAGTTTTTAAATTGATCTTTATTGCAAAGATTCTGAAGATAACTTGGTAACCAATCTGAAGTGAGTTTCACCTGTAACAGCAATGCTAAGGCAGTATTATGACATGGGGGAAAGTGGGGGGGTATTTAAATCTGGTTGTGTTTTATTACACTTTGTTGTTTGTTTGTATTCTTCAACTGATTTTACTGAATTCATCATCTAGCCTGTACGATTGGCAGTAATTTTTGTAGAGGATATTTCATACCTGCCTGATCTTGTTGGTTATTGTGTGTACTGAAAAGTGTCTTATTATGTATAGATGCTTTCCATGATTTTCAATATTTCCCTTTCAGGTCTTTCTGCGAAGTCCATTGGCCAAAAGAGTCTGTATCAGGCAGTTGCCTCCTTTTGTTCAGTAGCCATGGCAAAACGGAGTGTGCAATTTGCCTCTCTGCTGTGGAACTTGTACCATCTTCTAATACTCTCTATTCTCCCTGCTGTACTAAAACCTGGTATCATCGCTCTTGTATACAGGTAAGGACTGGTAATGGGAGCTATCTTGTTTTAAAGAAAACTTAGGTGGATTTGACAGAGCTTATGCATGCTCTGCTCCAAACAACGTAGCAGACGTAGCCACTGGTTTCAAAATTTGAAGGACAGTTACAAGTATATTGTTTTCAAGCAGAAAAGGAAATGAATCTAAAAAGAATTGCCTCCTTTTCAACTAATGAGCAGGTGGGATGTGGGAATTATTTGCACTTCATTACATTTAAGACATCTCTGCCTCTGAGGTGTTTTTAGTATCAGGCTAGTACAATGTTTAGGCCACAGAGCTTAGGATCATGTGTTAGGTTTACATCCTAGCAATTCGAGATGCGACATTGCATTCTTTGGAAAAGACCCTAACATGCATTTTCTTTCTTGATCCAGGTTCTCGATATTTCAGTTTGTTTGTTTAATTTGATTTACCCACATCCACAACTAAGGTGATCTCGGGGTTTTCGATAGGATTTTTAATTTTGCCCGGACTGCCATGTAAACAGCCAAGGGATCTTTAACGTGCCCAGCATGTTGTGATCTGTACACGGGACCTCCTTGTTATCGTCCGTCTCCGATGGGACTAGGTGTCGATCCACCTACCTGGACCAGGGGGGTAGATTTTGCTAGAAAAAACATGCGACAATTTTTCAACCGTTGGCGGGGCTCAAATTCAACCCACTACCTCTTGAATGAGAGGCCGGCACCTTGCCTCTGGACTACTGAGTCCCTCGATAGTTTAGAGGCTATGTGTAAGCCTCTCAACCAAAAAGTCGTAAAAGTTTCTGAGGTTTATAAAAAAAAATTGTTTTTAGTAACATCTACCTCCCGGTCCATGAAGGTGAATCGACACCTCCCATTGGAGATGAAGAAGGATAAAAAGGAGGTCCTGTGATTTTGGTATCAATGTCTTCAGGAAACATAATTCTACACAATGATAACAAAAAAAGCAATGGGGGAACAGTAACTTTGGGTTTGGGCTACCTAGTGAAATCAAGTCAAATCAAAAACTTGCAATCCAGCTGTAATGGGTCCCAACATCAGCTGAGGAGTATTATAACCTGCAATAGTCCTGTTCTGAATAAACTTCACTGGAAGCTCCATGAAACATGTTTCAATGGACATTACCTCTCATCCTTGTTAAATTTAATATCTTATTGTAATGAAATTTTAATATATATTATCTATAAACTCTGCCGTTGTCGAATGAAGTGCCGTATACGCCTTCGGACTAGGTCTTCTCATTTGGCTGAAACGGAGAAATATCTTTTACTCTCTAAAGCATCTATACTACAAATACCAAACTAAGTACACTAAACTGTTGCCGTGTAACATAAACGTTTTCAAACATATGGGCAACCGTCTCACTGTAGTGAATTACGTAATATATGCATAACTGCGTTTCATGTTATTGATCAATTAAAAATTACATCAGTGGGAAGAGTAACTATCTTGGATTTCTTCTTCTTACAGAGGTGAGAATGAATATTAGGTGCCAGGAAGTCTAGGATATGTAGTTGGTGGGGGTTTGTTAAATAGCTCTGCTGTATCGATCATGAAAAATGAGTGTGTTACTTTGGAGAGAAATGGCCCTCCGGGGTCTGAATGATGTAATGCAAGAATATATATGTACTATGCAACGTATTGTTAATTATTTTACTTATTGTAAGGTTGGGGGTTTTTTTTGTGGTTTTCAGCAACATGCTCTGTCTGCTGGGAAGTACTTTTTCAAATGTCCACTTTGCAACAATCTGGAAAACTTTCAAAAGACATGCTCCATCTTGGGATATACATACCTGATCAGTAAGTTTTTGTTTCCCTTTTGTTTTAAAACAATCAACAAAGTAGACCGAGTAGATCACATTTTATTTTTGTTGGAACTAAATCATTAATAGGTTTGATGGGGCTTGGGTTTTTGAGTTTGTTTGTTTTTAAAACTAATTTATATTAATATTATTCAGAAATTTACATAAATTAATTTCATTCTAATATGCAGTTCAAGAGACAAACTGTTTTTGCCTCCCACTGAATTTATTTTGATGCGAAAGAATACCTGTGTCCATTAAAATGGTACTGTAAAGGATTAATAAGAGTTTCTTCTCTTTTCACTGAATTCTTTGTCTTGAGTACTGATGCAATGTATACACTTAAATAAAATGGCTGTTTTTAGTGGTCATCGTTGAAAAATAGGTCGCTAGTTCTTTAAAAAAAATTTTTTTTAACGTTTATTCATTGTTGCCATTTAACTTTGATGACTGGGCGGGCATGTTCGTAGATATGTTGTCTGTGTTCCTGGCACTTTCTTTTCTTCTTATCATGAAATTCTGTTTTATGTATTTGATTAATAGTCATTTTTTTTTTTTTTTTTTTTTTATTCATTCCCATTACATCTGTGATTGTTCTATTTGCAGCTTGTTTGGTGAGCGGGTGGCTGGTTCTGTTGATAGGTCCTACTTCATCCCTCACCCTGTTTTTCTTATCTTCCATCGTGCTGTTCCCTCTTAAATCTCCCTGAGATCACCACATATGGTAGGCTAGGGTACTTTCAATGAAACAAGCAAGCAAAGCAATTTTGTTTGTTTGTAAGCAGGATTATCCAAGAATTATCCCACTGATTGTCATGAAATTTTGTGTGGAAATGGCACATGTGGAATAGTCTGCCTCCTGAAGTTGTAGATGCCAGCACTATGTCAGATTTTATCACACTAACTTCGTCTTTAACCATTGAAGTGATGCGTTCCATGTGATCCGATTCAACTCTGTTCTGTAACATTTTAATTGTATTTGTTATATTTGCTGTACAGTGTGCATGGATGCGATCAACCTTTTAGGAATTGTACAATGTAGACCTGTCATGTTTTTCATCTCGCTGTTTCCTCTAAAATTCATCCTGAGATCTTTATTACTAGCGGAAGGGCTGAATTTATTGACATAACCTACAACACGTTCAGAGGCAGGTTATGTTTAGCCAGGTTGTAAAACTTGAGATGAACAGTTCATAAATTTAGTGCATTACATACATGGTTATATTGTCTGTAGATTTTTAAATTTAGAGCATAGATCTAGGTTTAGACTAGGGTTGACTTATGTTTTAGAAATTCTCACAGTTATGTTCGTCTAAAACCGTGGCGGCCCATAGAATCCAGGTTTTTATAGCTGAAACGAAACAGGTGATTATACATTATTTGAATCCTGGACGGGATACTAGAGTGACGCAGCTGTCTACTTCCTGGTTAGTGCTACCCTTGGGGTCAAGCAGAGAATGCTGGCCAAGTGCCTTTCCGAGGAACACAACGTCAGATGTAGCATTGCCAGGATTCAAACCTAGCGACTCTATTCCAAGTTTGGTTTTCTTACCACAAGGCCATCAATGCTGCATATTTAGCATTTATTCAAAACTATAATGTCTCAGTTGGCTGCAATTTTTTCTTACCTTTCAGGGATGCATCTTGGGAAAGACAGCTGGGCGCATACAGTGAGCTGCTTGAAAGACATGACACTTGTGATGCCCCTAAATGCAAGTGTCCCCAAGGCAGAAACCATGACGAAGAAAAGGGGTATGCTAACCTGTGACCCTCCATAACTATGCTTCAATTAATGTTATTTAGTCAGATTTACCCCATGACAACTCAGATGTAAAAATGTCAGTATTGTTTTGATAGGGCGGCTGAAAAATGGGTTCCATCTTAAAATGCTATTGAGATGAAACTTTCATAAGTAAATAATAGGGCACCAAGGAGAAGCTTCCATAAATAAATAAATAAGATGGCCTTGAGATGTGACTTCCACAAATATACAAAGTGTCATTGAGTCAAAACTTTCTTTAATGTATAAAGTATCATTAAGAGGTGACTTTTAAAATTGTACAAAATGGCCTTGAGATGAAACTTTCATACGTTTACGAAATAGCACTGAAGTGAAACTTTCACAAATGTACAGAATAGTATTGAGATGCAAGTATCACAAATACATAAACTGGCATTGAGGCTAAATGATGTATACAAAATGACATTGAGCCATTGAGAGGAAACGTTTTTAAGTATTTTTGAAAATGGTATTGAGACAAAACTTTCATTAAAAACTACTACATTTTTATTACCATGTTCATTATCACTGGCCTTCTGAAGTATATTTATTTTATTGTTTAAGACTGATATTATCTGTGTGTCTTTATTCTTTCTAAGCTATATATATATGTATGAGGTCCATTCATAAGTAAGTTTCCTACACTCATAAAAGGAAAACTTTTTGAACAAATTATATAAAATATGGCACAACATTCCTTTATCTTATGCACTGTTCAACGTAACTATCGCCTGATTCAAATCTTTGCCCATGAAGGTGCTCCTTCATCTTGGGGAAAAGATGGATGTCACAGGAGTCAGATCAGGTGAATAGCATGGATGCTCCGTTTCCCATGTGTAACAGACCAAAATTTCCGTCACTATCCTGGCTTTGTGGACAGGTGCATTGAGGTAGTGGAACATAACTCCAAATTCCAGCAGATCAGGTCGCTTTTTCCGAGTAGCCGGTCACAATTTTTTGTAGACCATTTTTTAGTGCTTGGTGTTAACCCTCGGACTGGCCAATATAAACTTCTGTAGCGGCTATGTTCATTATGGCAATTAGGGGTTAGAATGAATAAGTGAAAAAACAAGGCATAATTTGATGTCAGAAGTATAGATAAGTATACATTTTCTGAAACCTTATAAGTTGGGGAATACTTTTCCATTAGTGACCAGACGATAAGGATAAATGACGTTGGCCTTGACCTTTTACTGTCGAACTGTGAAGCAGCTTCTTTTTTTTTTCATTTCAAACGCCCATAGAAATCTTAAGGCCTGCGTAAGAAACTTTATTTTCTTTTTATCAAACTCTACAGGCTATGAGCTTTCAGAAAATGTATATACAGGTTTATGGCATCATTTAACATTCTTATTGTGTATAATGCATGCATAGTGCATCCAGAAAAAAGGCATCATTTTTCGCTATGAAAAGAGTGGAAATATGTATGAATTTTGGTTACAGAAACAAAAATAATGCAAAAGTTATGTATGAACTGACTTTTCAAGCTGTTTTTGTGTTTATGTCATCGGAATAACTGATGTGAGATGAATACTAGATCTAAAGTTGTCAATCAGGCTCAAGATCTACTTGCCATTACATAGTGTCATCACTGTTCCTAAATTTCACCTCACCTTCATGACTTGAGCTGCTACTGTCATTCTTAGCATGATAAATTCCATCAAAATCATTGTCATTATCACTCTAATCATTAATAAAGATTATCAAACACATGTTTTCCAGTGCTAAAAAGTCTTTAAATAGTACCGTTTGATGGTCCTTCACCTGGACCTGACATAAAGTCAACAAAAGGCGAAAATCTAAGCTGAGACATCTCAGTTTTGAAATCTACTTTCGATTCGCCTGAATTTAGTGTGATAACAGTTCAAGCAGTTACATTATGCATTATCAATTATATCTTCTGGTTTTGGCTCAGTGTTTTTTGTGGGCTTCAAAGATAATTGATAACGGCCGATGATTGGCTGTGGGCACCAGAGATTGGTTCATAATAGTCGATGATCGGCTGTTAGGCCAGTTCTAGGGTTAATAGTAGTACCTGGTGGGACAGGTCATAGCAAAATTGTACCTTTGGTGTGGAAGAAAAACATGTGCATGACCTTCAATAATCCATGTTTGTGACATGCTTTCTTAGGACGCGGATCATCAAAGTCTCCATTCTGCCGACTGTCTTTTTGTCGCAGAATCCCAAGGGTGACCCCAGGTTTCATCTCCAGTCATGATTTTATCTAAAAAATCTGTTTTCTTGTTTCTGGGATCTATGGAGAAAGTTCATTGAGAATCTGACTCTCGCTTCTTTTTGATCCTATGTCTGTTTTGCAGGCAATTGTGCTCTCTAAGTGGCATAAAAAAGGCTGTCTCACTCTATGGCCGATCAATATGTTGAGTCAAAACTTTATATGGAATATCTAAAAGGATTGATGTGCATGTATGCCCAGTTTCATGGCTATCTATAACAACACACATTTTATGAACATGGGAAACTTACATATGAAATGGACCTCGTACCTGGATGCCAGATGACTAGTATTATTAGCCAGTTGGCCAATGTTGTGAGACCCCTTATTTTTGTAGTGTTGACTTTTTCGTCCACCGGGTCATCAGTAAAACTTGGCTGCGGCTTTCCTGGCAAATCATTTGACTACATGGTATAAATAAGATGTGTGGTAAAAACTACCAATATAGCATATGGAGATACGAAATGAACAGACATGATTTCATTTCCCTTCAAACATGTGCAGTGGATCTCTGCTGTACTTCTTTCATGCAGTGTGCCATGATTTCTTTCCAGCTGTCCACTTGACTTCCATGCAAGATGTAGTTTTTTAGTCTTCCCTCGTTAGACAGTGTGTAAAGACACCTGGGAGTTACAGACTTTGTCGCTAGCCAAATTGATCTTCAGGTTTTCTTAATTTTGTCTGCTGGCACCCATGCATGTAGTTTAACATTTGTCAGTCACTCATACCTTACACATCAGACCTTATTGAAGCAATGACACCTATACGTCTGCTTTTATTAGAACATATGAATAACATTTGTCAGTCACTCATACCTTACACATCAGACCTTATTGAAGCAATGAGGTCTATACATCTGCTTTTATTAGTACATATGAATGCTCTAATGTTATCAACTCTGAACCCAATTGTACGCACAGGCCTACATTTAAAGCTCCTCTCATAAATCAAATCAGATATAATGTTTCAATGTCAGATGAAGATCGAAGTCTAAAGGGAGACATAGGACATCTATACATTAATCAATTTTTAAAAATGAAATGTTTTGTTTTTTTTAAGATTGTTTTAATTTTTCACTATTTGCAACCATGTTTATAAATAAGTGTGCTATATTATCAGATAACATGATATCCCTGTGAGCTTTATGATAAGATGGGAAAATCCAGTAGGATCCAATTTAGGAAGAGAAGCTGAGATTGCCACCAGGTGGTGAAGAGCGTCATTCAAACAGTGATCTCTCATGTCATTGTGGGAAAGTAAGCTTTGTAAAGAAATAAAGAAATAGGTGCTTCTTTAAATGTGTGAAAAATACAGTTTGTACAAAATATTTTCGAAATTCTAACCTACACAAAGTTGCAAAGTGTGAAATCTGACCAGCTATAATAATAAAAAAATTGTTTTATTTAAGTTGGTCTGACAATGTTTGGTTTTATTTTTTATTTTGTCCCAAGATGGTTTGATCTTATTCTGTGTCAATCCTGCGGCTCCTTTGGATCCCACAGACGTTGCCGTGGTTTAACTCGTATCGGAACTTCCCTTTTGTGTCCTGTTTGTTCTGACTTTGCTACTTCAGGTTTGTTATCTAAAGTTAACCCAAATAGATATTGTACTTAATACAGGTAACCTTATTTGTAATTTGTTTTTTGGGTTTTTTAATGCGGGGGTGATTTTTTTCTAGTGTTGAAGATCTTTTAAAAAGTACAGATTTTGTTGTTTTTTGTGTGTGTTGACCGTGTTCTGCAACTTGTCAGACAGGTCAGTTGCAGACATTCTTAGCTGTTTGTACCATCATAATTGGAAAATTTTTCACCAGTTTAGATGCTCTTACAATAATCATTGCTTCGGGTTGCTGAAGAAAGTACTGAATCAGTGACTTGAAAATGAATAGTACGTTCTTGTACACTTCAAGGACCAAAGATTTTCAAGTTTTCAGCCCTTGGAAATGATATCTCTTCTATTACTTACTTGCCAACTATCTTTGAAAACAATGCTGGTCACCCTGAACTTTGACCCTCATCATGATTTCCTGAAAAGGATCTGAGTTATCATGAAAATCAAGTTTTTAGTGCAATTACAGGTTTTCGAGTAGGGAATGGAGAAAGGCATTATGTTACTTGAGTGAAACTTTGCTTTGGCCCATAGATGTTTCAGTTTTTATCCAATCTAAATATACAATAAACTGAGAGTCAATATACTTGCTGAATGTAACAGAATGTTACAAGAGAGATTGATTTAGTAAAATTCTCTTGACACAGAATGTACACTCAAAATCCCAGGACTTTTTATCCCTCTTATTTATCCCTCACCTTGGGAGGGATGAAAATTGTAATTTTAGTAATTTCAGAGTTGATTACGAATGAGCTATTTTGTTGTTGCATTCTTTGTGGTTATTATCTGTGGAGTAATTTAATGAACTATGTCAAGTTCATTATGCTAGTTATATGATATCATGATTTACAGACATATCTATATATATATATATATATATATATATATATATATATATATATATATATATATATATATATATATGTATATGTATATATATATATACACCGTGCAACTCCCAGCCCTGAGATTTTAGAATAGAGCTGACATGATGCTAGTGTAAGGGGTGACTAAATGGTGTCTAAGGTGATTGTCCCCAAAACACAGCCACCTTGCCCTCCAGGTTGGGGCGTGGGGTTAGCATCTCTCCTCCCAGAAAAAAAACTTTAAACAAAATAAACAAAGAGTATGGTCAATCTGAGTACGTCAGAGGAGAGAGGATCTCTGTCTCAGAGAATGATAAAGCTCCCTGGGGAAAGCCTCAAAGGGGAATCTAGAGAGCGGGTGGGCCTCCTGAGGGAAATTGCCAGATTAGGTACCTGCAATGTGCATACAATATACCTAACGGGCAAGGCAAAGGAATTGACGAGAGAGCTCAAGAATTACAAGTTGGACATCTTAGGGCTTTCCGAATCAAGATGGACGGGCATAGGACAGATACATGTAAGAACTAGAGAGACACTTGTGTATTTTAGGCAACGAACAAGAAAGGCATAAATCTGAATATTATTTATTATCAACTGCTATGCACCAAAAAACATCAGTGGAATACATGCAAAAGAAGAATTTTATACTAGACTTCAACAAAGAGCAATACAGAAAGTGAGACAGAAGGACACAACCATCCTGACGAGTGATTTTGATGCAATGATAGGAAGCTACAACACTGGTTATGAGGAAATTAAAGGGAAATGTGGGATCGGACATTTGACTGAAAATGGAGAACTTCACATGGAATTTTGTGTCAACAACCAACTAAGCATAGGCGGAAGTCTCTTCTCACACATGAGACTCCACAAGGCAACCTGGATATCTCCTAATTACAATACTAGAACAGAAAACCAGAAAGATCATATATGCATCAACACCCAGTTCAGGACATCCCTACAAGATAGGAAAGTTTACTGAGGTGCAGATGTTGGATTAGGCCATCATGTATTACTAGCATTAGAAGGCGAAATATGACAATAAGTGACAACTCCACTAAAAAAGACAGAACAAACACGTGACGTTTCTGGTATAACCCTTCGTCAGACAACAAACGAGAAATATCTAGAATCTAGATCTAAGTACTACCTCAGGCATCATACAATGTGTGATGATTTGTTATCATATTTCGCCTTTAACTTCACTTCACTGTGGCTCCTTCATATTATTCATAGCATTAGAATTAAGTTCAATGTATCATTGCTGTCAAATAAGCAAAAAAGAGAAGAATGTGCAGTTGAAGTGACCAGCAAGGTTCAAGCACTCAAAATGTTGACTGTTTCAGACAGCATTGAGGACCACTGGAGTAAAATCAAGGAGGTATTGAAGGAATCACGTAAGGAAGTCTTAGGAAAGAAAAGGGGGCAAATTAAGGAATTTATTACTAAGGATACTCTCTCTAGGATAGCTGAACAAAAGAATGTGAAGGCAGTGCCCAGTAGAAGCAAGACAAGAGCATCAAAGGCAGCAGATCAAGAGAAATATGCAGAGGTTGATAATGATAGAGCAAAGAAAAAAATGTAAGAGGTGACAAGAGACATTTTTACTCTCAAGCTAGTACTTGTAGTTGTACCCATTTCGGCTGGGTCAAAGGAAGTGGGGAAACTGCGTGTTAAGTGTTTTCCCCATGCAACACTGTCGGGGCCTAGCTTTGCCAGGATTCGAATCCAGGACCTCATGATCCCAAGTCCAGCAGCCTAGCCACTCAGCCACCACTGCCATTATATAGACAGAAACACAGAAATATTGTCGTAACTTTACAGTAATTCGCTGTTTCTTTTTGTATGCCTTTCTTGTAGCTGCCAAAGAAGCAACAGCAAACCATCATCCAGCATATGAAGGAGCAGGACCATCCAATGTACATGGTGGCTGTGAAGGATCTGTTTTTCAATCACAGGTGCACTTGAAATTTAACTATTTTCTTTATTATGATGGGAAACACAGTGGTCTAAAGGTAAGGTGTCCGCCTCTCAATCAAAACGTCTTGGGTTTGTGCCCGACATGTTGAAAGAGTGTCTTGATTTTTTGCAAAATTAAAAATCCTACCATAAACCCACCGATCACCTTATTTGTGGATATGGGTAAAATCAAATCAAATCTTTATTACTTTGATGCTGTAGAGTCTAGATTTTTCTAGGCTGATGGTGTTCTCGTAGGTCACCATTGTCTTCCTTGCTGACTTTACTTTCACCATGTCAGGCTAGAATTAGCTACCCATTTGCCATTGAGTTGACATGGATGTCCTGAAAAATCTACTCGGATTTGGAATCAAACTAAGATCTCCTGAGTGATAATCAGATGTTCTGCCAGTGCCTACATTGTATTTTATACAATGAAACCTGGGTTTTAAATTTCTTTTATCATATTCATTTCTGATGGGAAAAGCAATATTTTTAAGAACATTTTGATTTTATATGCAGTACCTATGTTTCATGTACTCTGAAATCTTAAAAGGACTCAAGAGTAGTGTTTGAAACAATTCAACCACTCATTCAAATATTATAAAAATTTCAAAGACATGTCCCTTGGACGTTAGAATCCAGTAAGAAAATCAAAATTCCTTCAAGGCCGTTACAGCTCACAGAGCTGAATCTTATACCGGGTTCTATGGCATGAAGCGGAACAGGTGATATAACATTTCCTACTGGACAGGATGATAGTCTGTCTTAGATTTTACTCCTCAAAAGATGCTACTACCCATTTGCACCTAGGTCAAGGGGGGAAATGCATTTAAGTGTCTCCCCAGGAACACAATATCAAATATGTCACTACAAAGATTTGAACATGGAACTCGGGTCCATCACCACTATTTAGGATCCTATACTATAATTAAGTTATATGAAAACCTTTTCTATGGGAGGGAATGTTTCGTCCTGAGATTGATGTGTCAACCTGTCCCAGGTACCGTCAATGAACTACGTTTTTAAGTACTTTTTAAATTAAATATTTGTGAGTTCCATGTTAAGCCTATTTTTTCATGCTAAATTCTAAAAATGCTGTTCAGGAAGAGATAGTTATAGCCTCAATTACAAGTTTACATCTGTCTACCTCGATTTTAGTATTCACTATAGTGGTTACACAGCTTTAAACTGCATTTCTCTCTCTCTCTCTTTTTTTTTCTCCAGTGTTATCCCCTCATAGTGTCAAGCTCAGATACATTTTGCAGTGCAACTTGTGAAGAGGAAGAAGAAGATCTTGAGGTAGATGTTGAAAACTCTAGTGATGTTGAAGGTGTCAGGGCACCAGCGAAGAAAAGAGGGAGACCCAGAAAGAAATCAATCCCTCTCAAAAGCAGCGAAATGGTGAATGACACTAGTGACTCTCATTTCACAGTAGTCACAGATGCAAATCTTCAGTTAACTTCTATCCAAAAGGGTAACGATACCAAATTTGCAAGAGGTGTATGGCACCCCCTCTCTCACCTACTATTGCAATTCCGAAAATCGATTCACTGATTTCCATTCCTAGAGGTAAGGTGAAATTGAATTGTCTCAATAGATGGAAGTACAATGAGAAGGCCGGATGTTTAGAGAAAAAGAGACAGTATGTTAAAAGTGGCTACTATAGTGGCAAAACAATGCCTTTAAATGTGAACAAAGGTATAGGATCAACTCAGAAAGAGAAAATCATGTGTCTATGAGGAAAGCAAAGCATGATACTCTGAGTGATGAACAGAAGACTGTGAATCAAACGAGCAAAAGTGGAGGCAGTTCATTTACACAACTGAAACTTGACGAGATTTGGAGCAAAGTTCTCACCGTCGTCACAATGCACCTGAAGGAGACGGATGCTCAAGATATCCAAAAAGTGACTACAGACTCAAATTTAGATGGTGCTGTAACTACACAACTCAACACAACATCTAAGGCAACTGACAAGAATTTGCCACGCCTTAAAGAAATCCCCCGAAGAGAAGTAAGAATAAAAGATATGTTGCCACAATTGGAACTTGAATTTAATGGAGAAACGCAATCTGGGCAAGCAGCAGCAGCTGTGGTGAAAAGAAAACCCAAAGGTCGTAGGGAAAAGATGTTCAGAAAATCAAACTGGGACGACATCAACTGTGAAAAGGAATTAGGTGAGCTTTTAATCACAACAGAAAAAGAAATGCAAGACACTGAAAAAATGTGTCGTAAAAAAATCAGCTCACTAAATCACAATCGACGAGAGAAAATGGGTCACCTTTGGATGAGTTTGACTTGACCCAGGCAGTTGAATTTGATGGAGATGTTCAAAATGAAGACAGAATTTCAGGAAGCCAGATCTTACCTGCACAGTACAAACTCAAAGGTCGAAACAGCGTTGACTTTTTGGAGAGTACTACTTCACCAAACTTTAAAGCAAAGAGCTTAAATAGTGTTGAAATGTCTGGGTTTTCTCCACCATCAGATTTGAAGTGCTCAAATAGGATTGGAAAGCCTGAAGGTGGTCTCTCTCTTGGGTTTGAAACACCAGAAAATTATCTTTCTCTCGGACCAACATGCGAACAAAAAAGGTGGACATCTGAAAATAATCTGTCTCTCGGGCCAACATACACAAGTAGGTTTGTTGTGACACCTAAAAAGATCTTCATCTAGGATCAACATGCTCAAATAGAGTTGAGGCTCCTGAAAATAATCTTTCTCCCGGACCAACTCGTTCAGATAGGATCGAGACACATGAAAATAATCTTTGTCCCAGACCGACATGCTCAAATAGGACTGAGACACCTGAATGTAATCTTTCTCTCGGACCAATGTGCTCAAATGGAGTTGAGACACCTGAAACAAATCTTCCTCTCGGACCAACATGCTCAAATAGGGTTGAGACACCTGAAATAAATCTTCCTCTCAGACCAATGACCTCAAATAGGGTTGAGACACCTGAAAATAATCTTTCTCCTATACCAACATGCTGTGATAGACTTGAGACCCCTGAAAATAATCTTTCTCTTGGATCAACATGCTCAAATAGGACTGAGACACCTGAAAGTAGTCTTTCTCTCGGACCAATATGCACAAATGGGGTTGAGACACCTCAAATAAATCTTCCTCTCGAACCAACATGCTCAGGTAGGGTTGAGACACCTGAAATAAATCTTCCTCTCGGGCCAATGTGCTCAAATAGGGTTGAGACACCTGAAAGTAATCTTTCTCCTATACCAACATGCTCTGATAGACTTGAAACCTCTGAAAATAATCTTTCTCTTGGATCAACATGCTCAAATAGGACTGAAACACCTGAAAGTAATCTTTCTCTCGGACCAATGTGCACAAATAGGGTGGAGATACCTCAAATAAATCTTCCTCTCGAACCAACATGCTCAGATAAGGTTAAGACACCTGAAAACAATCTTCCTCTCCGACCAATGTGCTCAGATAGCATCGAGACACCTGAAAATAATCTTTCTCCTATACCAACATGCTCTGATAGACTTGAAACCTCTGAAAATAATCTTTCTCTTGGATCAACATGCTCAAATAGGACTGAGAGTACTGAGACACCTGAAAGTAATCTTTCTCTCGGACCAATGTGCACAAATGGGGTGGAGATACCTCAAATAAATCTTCCTCTCGAACCAACATGCTCAGATAGGGATGAGACACCTGAAAAAATTTTCCTCTCGGACCAATGTGCTCAAATAGCGTTGAGACACCTGAAAATAATCTTTCTCCTATACCAACATGCTCTGATAGACTTGAAACCTCTGAAAATAATCTTTCTCTTGGACTAACGTGCTCAACTACAGTTGAGACACCTGAAAAAATCTTCCTCTGGAAGCAACATGCTCAAATAGGCTTGAAACACCTGAAAGAAATCTTCCTCTAGGACCAACTCACTCAAATAGGGTTGATAATCTTCCCCTTGGATTTCGACCAACATGCTTAAATAGGCTTGAGACCCCTGAAAAAAATCTTCCTCTCAGACCAGTGTGCTCAAATAGAGTTGAGACACATGAAGAAAATCTTTTTCTAGGATCAACATGCTCAAGTAGATTTGAGACTCCCAAAAAAATCTTCCTCTTGGACCAACATGCTGAAATAGTATGGAAATACCTATGGCTGCTCTTTCACAGAAACCGGACAGCTCAACTGGTGATATCTCAGTCAGTTAAAGACTGAGCTCTTGTAATTCTGTCATACCTGAGAATGCGCATTCACCTGAGACTGGGAGCTTTCCCTTTACTCAAGACAAAGATGCTGATAACACGAGTCCAGAAGTTCTTAGCAGTCCAAGCCACGAGTCATATTTGGATTCTGTAGAGTCACAGTGTACTCCTCAAGAAGCAGATGTCAATGGTTCAATGTCACAATTACAGACAGTAGGAAATGAAAATCGTGACAATTCCAGTTACACTGAAGATTGTACTGATTATTTACAATCCGTGGAAGCAAGGGACATGAATTCACGTGACATCCATTTTCAAACAGCTAATTTACGAGGAAATGCCAGAATTGAATGTGTCATACAACAAAAAAAGACCCTCTACCAGTGCTATGTATTTCAGTCATGTGAGAACACAAAAACTCTAACAGGCAAGGTTAAGAAATCCAAGATACTGCGCCAGTCTCGCCAATTCCAGAAAGTTGGTTGTGGGAATTCTTACACTAAACAAACATTTAAATTCTATCTTACAGAAAAAAAATTGAAAATTACAATGAACTTCAATTTTACTTTTACAATTTCTATTGGCATGAACACCATACAAAAATTTTCGTAGTGTTCCATGGGAAACAGGGTCAGATGTTTCTGAGTAGTGTACAGATTGCTATTGTTTATCCTTTAAAATTTTGGATTATAGAACTGTATACACTTCATTCGATTTTCATTATGTTTGTATTGGTTTTTTACCCAAAGCTTTTAGAATCCATTTATTGTAATTACTACATATACTTTTTCCACATTGCCATCGGAAAAGCATTTCAGTTGGAACAAAGATGGGATGTTTTGTTTTATACCTCTTTACATTATGAAGTGAAGGTAATGACATAAGATAATATGAAAGCCCCATAGGAACAAAGACGAGACAAATACAAGTCTTTCCTCACTGTTTTGTCTTTATGTACATTATGAAGTGGTGTTGGCTACTGGGCTTAAGATTATTAGGTCTTGACAATAGAATCCTGGCAATGTTGCAAATAGAAACCAGCACCAGATGAGGAGTGCAAATCTGCAGTAAACTAGCACCTTGTCAAGGAGGTTTATAGAATTAGAAACCAGCACCAGATGGGGAATGCAAATCTGCAGTAAACTAGCACCTTGTCAAAGAGGTTTATAGAACTAGAAACCAGGATAAGCTCTGGCTCCATGGCCATACCAGTTTTGAATGAGCTTGTCATGGTGAAAAATTTGACATGCCATTTGTTGTTTGTAATTTTCCATGTTACTTTTATGGCTGTTCCTTCTCTTTGACATGTTGACAATGGACAGAATTTTTTTGTAAAAATTCGAAGCTCAGAGCTGTTTTGCAGGAAAAGGAGACTAGTTTATGTTTAATCACATGTTTTATTTAGATTTCAAGACCAGAAATGGTTGGAAACATCATGACCTGCTCTCTCAGCATAGTTACTAACTATTGACTGACGAAATATGACAATAAGTGACAACTCCACTAATAAAGACAGAACAAACACGTGACGTTTCGGGTATAACCCTTCGTCAGACAACAAATTATTGACTATTGACTGTACTTTCACTGTGTGGAGGAAAATGAAATTGCATCGGAGTCAGGTCAGGCATCATTTCAAACCAACTTTTGAGAAGAAGAAGCCATGTGTAATAGTTGAAGTTGAAGCTTAAACTACACTTATGATTACAGTTCATACCTACGATTTTAAAACTATTTGAAATAAATTGTCGGTAAATTACTTTTTGTCCTTCAATCTGTTGCTTTTATTGTCAAAATTATGAGTCTGAGATCCTGACATCGACATAATGGGTTGGGTTTTTTTTAATGTAAATCTATTGAAAGGGGAAGGTTGAGATACAAAGTCACTACATGTATGTACCATAGCTTAAATGGGTTATAGTTATAAAAAAAAAATGTGAGCTCCCATCTTCAATTTTGCTCTTTTTATAGATATTGCTACCTTGTATAAAAGTAGTTATGAAGTTATATAAATACGCCTGTGCTCTCAAAAACTCTGTGTGTATTGGTCATTTTTCATTTTTGTGAAGCAAATAATGATACTTGTACAATAATGTAAATAACATTTATATGTTTTTAGGAGCGTTGTGATGTGTAGGAATTGAAGCATTCTAGAAAAGCAAGTGCTGTTTGTATACTATTCACAATTATCTTTGCCTTTGCTGGGGTAAACCTTACTTTGGTCTGTTGTGGGTAAGAATGCTTTCATATTTCCAATGTCAATAAAAGTGAAAAGCTGCCAGAAGATCATTAAAAAAAATATCCATTCCTTCTATTGTGTTATGACGTTTCTTAATTTTGTCGTATATGATGAACTACTAGGACTTCAGTTAACATTTGTTTTATTCATACTGGAGGCATGAATTCATTGACTGTAACTGTAATACAATATATCGACCATAGGTTAGTGATAAGAGAACAAAATTCGTATGACTTTTAATGGATTCTGTTCTGAAGCTTGTGGACAATACTTGAAAATAGGTCTTCAAGTTAGTTGTCTTCTCTGATCTGTGGATATGAAGGTAGTTTTTGGCTGCTTTTTCTCTAATACAAATTGGTCCCATAACACATCGGGACTGGCTAGCAACATGATTTTTAAGACGGTTGTCAAGATGGATGTCTTTTTTTTTATAGATTTCAAATATGAAGGCATTTCAATTAAACTCTCAGCTTTTGTAAATAGGTACGGGTAGAGTAAAATCTCTCTACCTTCCAGACAGCAAGATACCAATTTTATCCACCTGGGCCAAGCAAACAATGGCCACCGTTTAGCATAGGTCGTTAATAGTGAATTGTACTTTACCTACCACGTGATGCTTATAAGGCTATAACTATAAGATACTTGATATAAAGATAATGATATAGGCCTGCCAAAGATCGGATTACAGTAGTCCTTGAGGCCTGCATATATTATATGAATTGTATGATTGTCAATACATTGAGTATCATGACATATTTTATTTTCTATGATTGTTATTACTACTATTGCTCTTGTGATTTATGTTTATTGTCGCTATTGTTATTGTTGTTATTGCTGTTGCTGTTAAAACTTTTTATTATCACATTGAATAGAATAATATCATGGGTATATATTATATTTATACTTGTAATTGTGCTTATTTTTAGAGTAATTATAATACATGTACTGGGTACATAATAGTTTTATGTTTATTGTCGCTATTGTTATTGTTGTTATTGCTGTTGCTGTTAAAACTTTTTATTATCACATTGAATAGAATAATATCATGGGTATATATTATATTTATACTTGTAATTGTGCTTATTTTTAGAGTAATTATAATACATGTACTGGGTACATAATAGTTTTTTAAACAGGCTCATAGAGTTGTGTCAATACGATGTGCATACTAATAATACTATGTTTACTTTATTTCTATAATGTTATGTAGTAAACTAGCCTGTAAAGCGTCCAGGGCTTGTAAATCTATGAGATGTTGGCGCTCTATAAATGTACATTATTATTATTATTATTAGACTGCTACCACTGTATTACTAGTATATTAGTATTATTTCCATTATTATTAGTATTATCATTATTATTATTATTATATCATCATCATTGTTTTAAGATTTTTTATCAATATACATATATAATAACCATTTTATTAATATAAATATGTACTTCCGCTTTTAAATTGGGGGGCATGTCCGGAGTATGTTTTTTAAAAATTATTTAATATAGATAATTTTAACCACTGCCATTGTACTTGGCATATCTAAATTAGCTGAAAATTTATTTATTTTTAAATTTTATCATATGGTTGCCATGGGAACGCTGCCATCTTGGATTTTCAATAGGATAATCACAACAACTTCATTTCAAATAGGCTTTTTCAGTTATAAACAAAATTGGCTATAATTTTGCACACACGTTATTTGGTTCAATATCTAGTATCACACAGTAACTTTTGTGGATGAATGAAACGGTTTTCATTTTATGAGTTTTCAAAATGCATATGATATAGTAACCTTTCCAATTTTTGGCAAATTTGTTGTGCAAAACTTTGAATAGATGTTGAAAAAAGCTAAGGGTTGAATTTTTTATTTATTTTATAGATGTTATATGCCAAATTTAGGGGCAATCGGGCAATAAATATAAAAGTAGATCGCATATCAGTAATCACTGTGAAAAAGAAACATTTTGAGAAAATTGCATTTTAAACATTTTTTTCTGTTATTTCAATGTTTTTTCGCATATATAAACTTATAAAAGAATAATATAATATATTGAAGCATCATACAATCGCGAGAGGCTATCAAATACTATATGTCGACGCTATTTCAACTGCTCAAGAGCCCTTATATTCATGTTAGGCTGGCATTTTTCTTATAAAAGGTGCTCGGAATGTTTCCGTAATATTCGGCCGATCTTAGCTAATATTGGCAATAATTAATCAAAAGTAGATTCTTCAGATAGCATACTTTGTGGTTATTAAAATAAGTACCAACTTGATATACTTTAGACAAAATTTCCGGCTTTTATAGTACAGCCAATGTGTTGACGGTTAAGCCGGTATCGTTTCTATAAAAAAAACGTATAAAATGAAAGAATCAATACTGAGCCTTTGTTATGGTATGAATATCAAGGGAAGGAACTGCTCCATTCAATAGTGTAATAAAAGAGTTTTGTCGCATTTGTGGTAAAACTGCCTTCTCAGGAATATGTGGGTATATATGTGCGTATGTTGTGTGTGTGTGTATACGTGCGGGTTTGTGTATATGAAGTATTTTCATTGTCGTAATCCATTTTTATTAAAAGAAATCTAAGGTAACATAATATTGGCTTGTCAATCCAATGTTGAGTGGTGGAATTGCAGAATATTGTTTGCTGTTAATCGCAGAGAAAGAAGAGTTGGGACTTTGAACCCTAAAATTAATAAGAAGAAACATTACAAGAAGGACTGCTTCCCTGATAAAGGCGGCCTTGGTAATGGTCTTGTAGCCTAGGGGTTAGACTGCTGGACTCTGGGTCGTGGGTTCAAATTCTGGCAATGTTAGGTTGTGTTTCTTAGGAGAAACAAAAGTAATTTCCCTGTGTAATTCTCAAACGCAGTGCAATCAACCTCAACTCCTTTCCATTCAAATTCAACTTCCATTTTTTTGTAGGGAAGGAGAAGTTTGACTATATATAGCTATAATATATAATACATCATAATGCATGTACTGTAATATCTTTTACCTGATGGAGTTGCCCCCAACTTCAATGCCAGTCCTCTTGCATTCCATCCATGTCATTTCCCACTCATCCCCAATGCAAATTCCACAAACATGACTTTACTGTTGCACCAAAATTTCTATGTGGAATGTATTGAAAGTGGAAAGGGAGTTGGAGTGAAGTGGATTGTCATGTGTTTGAGTCCAATAGTGCATCAGTATCAGCTGAGTGATAATTTTAAAAACTCACAACAGACTAGCAAGCATCATGTGCGGGAGCAGGAGATGTTATCTCAATATTATCACCTGTTCTGTTTCGTTGTTAATAATGCTGAAGAAATCGGAATAAGCTCAGGGCACTCAGGCTCTATAGTCAATGGCCCTTGGCAGCAACACAGGAGCTTTACATTTATTTTCCTGTTGAAACATGTCAGTGTTACTAGTGTTAGTAACTGTTAGTATGTACTGTTAAGTTTTAGTGTTTATGGAACTTTTTGTAACACTTGACTAACAGAACTACCGGTACCTAATATAGGAATCCTGTTTTAACGAGGTCTAGAAATATAGACTTAGTCAACCCCCACCCCACCATCATCTGCCTTTTTTATTTATTTTTATTTATACCTGTCCCCAGGAAATTTGCGACTTAGAACTTAGAGCCCCAAAAAGAAAAGCCTCAGTATGCCCCCAAAAAATGTTAAAAACTCAATTTGCCACTAAAACTAAAAGAACTTGCCAAAGATTTGCAAATTTTACCAAAAAATACTTAATTTAGATCCACATTTACATACATGCATTTGTGACAAAATAAGATAGATAAGAAAAGAGAAACAAATACATAACGTCTCATTGGCAATAAAGTTGTTGTTCTAAAAGTAAAGTAGGGTTGAAAATAAGTCTAGCATAGTATAATATTAAATTAAAATAGTAATGGTATCAATGTCCTGGATTCCATCATTAGCAAATATCTCCTAGAAATAGATAGATATTAATGTGCCGTCGATCTTAGAGCGGAAACGAAACAACCTCAAAACGGCAAACAATGCATGGTCTTCTAAGGGATGATATTAATAACCCTATCAGCACAACATGTTTTACAATCTTCTCGATAGCCTACATCGGGGGTGACACTGACGGAGACTTGAGAAGAGAGGGAGAGATTCTGCTCCCAACATTCACCAAGTGGAAGAAAACAATCAAATACCTGTACAATACATGTACTGGCACATGTATGTAGTTTGACACAAATGCTATATAAAAACTAAAGGAACATTATGCTGATGGAAGAAAACCAAGGTACGGAAATTATTGATAATAATACATGTATATGTTATTTTCCTTTTTGAATAAATAAGGCCTAGATCTTCATCTAAATTATTCTAAAGTACCGTATCATTATTACTATCATCATCATGTTCATGGTTGGCGATTGGAAGGTGTGTTGCTGTGAATTGCTCCTTTTCTCTTTTTTATTCTTAGATAGAATAATAATCAATAGTCTTTCTTTGCTCCTGTTCTATCTTTGTGACTGTTGATACTGATAGTGATAGTAATTCGACTCCACGACTAACACGTCATACATCGTCATCATCCACAACACCAGTGTAGTACAGAAAATACATGTAGTGTCCTTAATCATAATCGCCAGTTTGCCTTATTTCAATAGTAAAACGCTGGAGAGGCAACAAAAAATAAAAAAATTAAAATCAGTTGGGTTTTTTTATTAAAAGAATACAATGTACCAACAGTTTCTGAAAATTGGAGGGAAATGTGGGAAGTCGAAAATTTAATTTCACCGCGATATATGCCATTTCATTTCCGGATAAATAAAAAAGTTATGAATTTTACAATTATGTTTCGAATTTCCGTGGGGACAGTTATTACTATTACTATTACTAATTAGTAACATCAATAGTAAAACTAAAGTGAGAAGATGCTGTTGTTAATGTTATACTAGGGTATACTACGTTGCGATCAAAGCAGAATTCTGCACATTCAACTTCGAAAATTACCTTGAGGAATCGGACATCGATAAAATGTGGAGGAAATTCCGTGATAAAATACATTATAATTATACTACCGGTACCGATATTGGAAGTAAGCATGCCCCAGAAATAAGAATGAGAAGAGTAAATACTAATCAGATATCTTTAAGTAAATATATTATAAGCAAAATTAAGGAGAAAAAATAATATAATGTTCTATCAAGGAGATTTTGTCAAAAACAAAGATGATGCAACAAGAGCACGAGACAAGAAAATTCGTAATCAAGTAACAAAATTCAACCGAAAAATCACCAAACAAGAAAATCAAGGAATATGAATTGAAAGGAACCTTTCTAGGAGGCAAAAACAAACCCTAAGAGAATATGGATTGGCAATGACAAAAATATTAACTCCAAGAGTAAAGTAGGACAGGGAATAGCGAACTTTGTATAGATCCAAACAATCTGAGGTCAGAAAAAACAAATATGGACGAAGACAAAGCAAACATATTGGCAATTTTTCATTAGTGTTTTTAATAAGGAACCAACAGGAGACGTGCCAAGCTTGGAAAATAAAAACATCCAAGAGAAATGGCATAACCTTACAATTAATAATTAATGAAGAAATGATACAAAAGTCACTACATCAGGGAAACGGCTTCAAGTTCAAAGGCTGACGACAATTTTATTCTCCGGTATTGGACATGATACTAAAATTGATACATTCAAAAATTATGAAGGAATTGTCTCATCATAGTCATAGATTTGCGAAACCCCTGAAAATACTACTTTCAGAAATCTATGGGTAGACCCACACCGGCGTCGGGCCCGACGGTCAGACCGGACATATTTCCGGTGGGAAAATGCAACCCGGCTCATTAGTAGTGTTACTGTTGGGCTAGAACCACACCGGCGTCGGGCCCGACGGTCAGACCCGACCCGACGTTTTTTTGCCGGCTGAGCCACTCATACCGCCAGCGGAATCTGACGGTCAGACAACCGTCAACAGGCATTTGTAGAAAATGGCGTGTAGCAGGAGAAGAACATTGTTGTTGTTACTGTAAGAAGAAGGATACGAAGGCACAATAGCTCATCAAAACGATTTTGGGTCCATCCCATACAACAAAAGCGGAAATCTCGTGGTGAGTTTCACCACCTATATCCTCTGTTGTGATGAAGCGGGTCTTTCTTGTTGTAAATAGACGATCGACGCTGTACGCAAAGAATCAATGCTTCGTCATCCATTGTCAACAGACCAAGTTCTGAGAAATGTATCCTCCAGTCCACCGCTTGAGATTGCAAAATGCTATTAATAGACATGTGGCGGGAAAAGGGAAATAATTTGTATAGGAAAAACCTATAAAATTGTCTCCCATTTCGCCCGACGGACGGCGTGGAATGAACACGTTCTTCCTAAGGGTAAACCCACACCGGCGTCGGGCCCGACGGTCAGACCGGACATATTTCCGTGGGGAAAAAATGCAACCCGGCTCATTAGTAGTGTCAGGTAACAAAAAACGACGATCCACCCACACCGAAACCCGACGTCCCGGAGCCGACTTTTTAGGAAGAACGTGTTCATTCCACGCCGTCCGTCGGGCGAAATGGGAGACAATTTTATAGGTTTTTCCTATACAAATTGTTTCCCTTTTCCCGCCACATGTCTATTAATAGCATTTTGCAATCTCAAGCGGTGGACTGGAGGATGCATTTCTCAGAACTTGGTCGGTTGACAATGGATGACGAAGCATTGATTCTTTGCGTACAGTATCGATCGTCTATTTACAACAAGGAAGACCCGCTTCATCACAACAGAGGATATAGGTGGTGAAACTCACCAAGAGATTTCCGCTTTTGTTGTATGGGATGGACCCAAAATCGTTTTGATGAGCTATTGTGCCTTCGTATCCTTCTTAGCCCACAGTAACAACAATTTTCTTCTCCTGCTACACGCCATTTTCTACAAATGCCTGTGTTGTCTGTCCGTCGGGTTCCGCTGGCGGTATGGGTGGCACAGCCGGCAAAAAAACGTCGGGTCGGGTCTGACCGTCGGGCCCGACGCCGGTGTGGTTCTAGCCTAAAAAGTCGGCTCCGGGACGTCGGGTTTCGGTGTGGGTGGATCGTAGTTTTTTGTTACCTGACACTACTAATGAGCCGGGTTGCATTTTTTCCCACGGAAATATGTCCGGTCTGACCGTCGGGCCCGACGCCGGTGTGAGTCTACCCTTAGATAACAAAAAACGACGATCCACCCACACCGAAACCCGACGTCCCGGAGCCGACTTTTTAGAACGTATTCATTCCAATTCCACGCGGTCCGTCGGGCGAAATGGGAGACAATTTTATAGGTTTTCCTATACAAATTATTTCCCTTTTCCCGCCACATGTCTATTAATAGCATTTTGCAATCTCAAGCGATGGACTGGAGGATGCATTTCTCAGAACTTGGTCGGTTGACAATGGATGACGAAGCATTGATTCTTTGCGTACAGCATCGATCGTCTATTTAGAACAAGAAAGACCCGCTTCATCACAACAGAGGATATAGGTGGTGAAATTCACCACGAGATTTCCGCTTTTGTTGTATGGGATGGACCCAAAATCGTTTTGATGAGCTATTGTGCCTTCGTATCCTTCTTCTTACAGTAACAACAACAATTTTCTTCTCCTGCTACACGCCATTTTCTACAAATGGTCAAATGCCTGTTGTCTGACCGTCAGATTCCGCTGGCGGTATGGGTGGCACAGCCGGCAAAAAAAACGTCGGGTCGGGCCCGACGTCGGTGTGGTTCTAGCCTATTGGAACAAGAAAAGTACCCGACGGAATAGTGGGAGAAAAGCAAGAATTACCGCCATATTTTAATAAAAACAAATAAATCTTGAGCAGGGAATTATAGACCAGTAAGTCTAATGTCAATTATTTGCAAATTGATGAACAATTTGGTAATACTAGTATTAGAACACATGAACTTGAACAATCTCTTCATCAGTAAACAGTAAGGGTTTATCCCCAGTTTATGTCTGGTCGCTCAACAACATTACAACTACGAGTCATGGACTAGTGGTTAGAAAGAAGCATTAGATTAATTAGAAAATTAGATAATGGAGCCTCGATAGACTGCATCTATATGGATTATCAAAAAGCGTTTGACATTGCCGCCGTGAAGGTTGATCAGCAGGTCAAAAACTTATGGTAATGGTATTGGACAGGAAAAAATCGATAGAATTCAACACTGCCTCCATGGGAGAAAACAAATAGCGAATGGTAAGTCTTATTAAGAGCTCAGCATGGCACTATGTAACGTCTGAGAGTCATTAACTTAGGATAGTTAATGTAATGACACAAGATAATATGAAAGCCCCATAGGAACAAAGACGAGACAAACACAAGGCATAGACAGAAAAAAATCCAGGCCACCATGGGGATCGAACCCGCGACCTCTGCGTCGGCACCCATCGCCTCGCCATGAAAAGAAAGCGTGCTACCAATCGAGCTAACTACGCTCCCTACACTCGATTGGTAGCACGCTTTCTTTTCATGGCGAGGCGATGGGTGCCGACGCAGAGGTCGCGGGTTCAATCCCCATGGTGGCTTGGATTTTTTTATGTCTATTCCTTGTGTTTGTCTCGTCTTTGTTCCTATGGGGCTTTCATATTATCTTGTGTCATTACATTAACTTCTGATATGCCCCTTGCCTCACTGCTTGTCTTTATCTACGTCAGATAACTTAGGATCGGTGACAGGACCATGATTGTTCTTTGTAGATTTTATTAACGTTCTTCCTGATATTGTGGATTCCACGAAATACAGTGATCTCAGTTTTGAAAAACACGACATACTGGGTAATTTAGAACGTTTAAAAAAAGCAACATCGATTGCAATGATCATGAGACCAAAGAATATTCCAACACCTTAATGAAGAGACATAGGGGCCTATATGCCGCTGTATAAGTCAGTAGTGCGTACCCATTTGGATTATGTCAGTTCAGTTTTGGGCACCTTACACTTACAGTCTTACACTTACATGACCAGGCAACAAACCAGATCCCAGGCATGGAGGATTTAATGTATGATGAAAGTGAAAGGCTACAGAAACTCAAATTGCTAACATTTATTACTAGGAGAATCCGGGGCGATATGAAAGAAGTGTACAAGATGGTAAGCAACGTTTATACTATAGCGGAAAGATATGAAGCATCATCACAATCAAAGGGCATCTGGCAGTTCTGTTCAAAAAGAAACTAGAGGAACCAGAAATAAATTGGTCCGTTTAAAGGGCAAGATTAGACCTTCGTACATTCAGCTTTAGAGTGAGAATGGCACAACCTTGGAACGGTTTACCAGATAAATTCGTATGCGTCAAGTCAAGACCTACACGTCCCTAATAATAATACTTTATATGCATATCATGCATACTGCCTCCACACTTACGCACACTTGCACACAAACGCAGACACGCACTCACACTCATTCTCTGTCTCTGTCTCTGTCTGTCTGTCTGTCTGTCTGTCTGTCTGTCTGTCTGTCTGTCTCTCTCTCTCTCTCTCTCTCTCTCTCTCTCTCTCTCTCTCTCTCTCTCTCTCTCTCTCTCTCTCTCTCTCTCTCTCTCTCTCTCTCTCTCTCTCTCTCTCAAACACACACACAGATATGAATAATTTAATTTTATTATCATCATGCGGGATAATATTCGCAGAAATACATGTATTGTATGACATAGGGAATGAATTACACAATGTTAATCATAGGACTTCATTTTGCGTGTAATACTATTAAATAATAATTATAATACCGGTAGTAATAGTTATAATGATAATATTAATAGATGAAACCAGGAATGGAGGAGAACAAAGAAACCCGAGAGAGATGATATTATTATTATCTCTCTCTCTCTCTCTCTCTCTCTCTCTCTCTCTCTCTCTCTCTCTCTCTCTCTCTCTCTCTCTCTCTCTCTCTCTCTCTCTCTCTCTCTCTCTCTCTCTCTCTCTCTCTCTCTCTCTCTCTCTCTCTCTCTCTCTCTCTCTCTCTCTCTCCTCTCTCTCGTTCTCGCCCTCATACATGCCCACACGCCCGCGCACATATGCTTTATGTGTGTACAATTTAATACACTGTATGTACGCTAATTAATATTATGTGACTTAATACATTACGTAATATAGTTTGTAATAACACGCAAAGAATAAGTCCACAAATTATATCTTATAATATAACCAACTAGAATATAATTTCTGGCAGCTGTATTTGAATGTTGTCATTTTGTTTATACTTCTTTACTTAGTCGGTCGTCTTGAATGCTCATACTTTGCAACACATAAAAATAGAACAATTCGGATATATTGATTATTATACGCATGTGGACGTGTTTTCTGTCTCACGGATGAAACTTTTCTATTTTGTGTCTGGATGTCTTTCTGTCTAGAAATGGACTGCATTCACAACATAAATTGAAGACAAAAGAGATCGAATAAAGTATATAGAAACAAGCAAATATAAGTACATTAATAGATAATTAAATACAAAAGTGGATGGATGTAAATACGTTGTTAATAAATAAATTCAACAAAATTGACGGGGATTTTGGTGTTTTCTGTCTGGGTTTAAGACTACATTTTCGTGCCTGAGGCTGTGCTCATGTCAATGCTGTTGGTCTCGGTATTGCGACCGTATCCTGGGTTCGATCGAAGCCCATGGGTTTGGTGAGTCAGTCTCATGGGTTCGGTGGATGTCAAGACATAAACACTGTGGTATGTGTGTGTGTGTTATATTTTATTTTTACAATTACAAACAGTTTGGTGAGTGGACGTATGCAATTTGTGGGGCTCAGTACTTCCAAAAGATTAAGAACCACCGGTTTTAAAGAAAAGAGCCACCACATTATTATAAGTAAGCCAGGTCACATGATCTCGAATACCGCTAACTTCGAATCATGAACTATCGATTATTTTCAGTGATTGCCGGAGACAAAAACCCAATCATAGTAAGTGAAGAAATGGCAGACGGATGCTTGGGCTCAACATACGATATCAGATAATGTAGTCGAGTATTATGTGTTTGTCGTTATTAGTTGCGTTCAAATAGACAAAAGCTCTCTTTAAAAGTCCATTGTATCTCCAACATCGTGACAGAATAAAGCATAAAACATGCTTAGAAATTTATTAACAGCCCCAGAGTAAATAAATCACAATATCAAGCTACCCTTACAATGCCAAAATGGCCCTGATGGTAATGAGGTATCGTACTAACATCTCAAGCGAAAGAGCAGAATCTTAGTTCAGGCACGTCTGAAAAAGAAATGTTCGTTATGTACATCACAATGTATCCATCCACCCACTCCCCCCATCCCCCGATGGAGCCTTTCTTTGATGAAAAGGATGCTGGAACTAGATCTTCCTTATGCCTGTGTACATTTAATTGTTATACTGTTTTCTAACGGCAGCACATGTACTAGTAAAATTTAAAAATCTTCTCCAAACACAAAGATGTCGAATGGTGGTGGGAATGAATGGAGAATCAACAAAATAGGCTACGCAGTGAATGAGTCATATGTGTGACCTATCACTAGTACTAGTATTACACTGTAGTAGCAAACCCGGATGATCAGTTGTGTTAGAACGCTACCACCCTCACACAAAGACTTTGTAAGCTTGATCGTGACTAGTCTAGACCCAGTATTGTGTCACAGAAATTACAGGAAAATCTTGTATAGTGAATTGAATTCTCCGAAAGCTCGTGATCTCAATTTAATTATTTCTCTCCTTTTTAAAATTCGTGCTTAGGTATTGATCATAAAGATGGATTCATACTCCGTATCCTCGCACAATTGCAGGGTTACTGACTGTACATCATTTATCATCCAGCAGGCAATTTCATTCAAAGTCCTTCTCAACTTCCGAGAGAGCATACGTTAGGCTTATCGTACTAACCCTCTGACAAAATCCTTCTCTACCTATCGCTGGGTACTCATACACACCTGAGTCAAGTGAGGAAAGAAGAATGAAGAGCCTTTCATAAGAGTACAATGATGTGGGGAAAAACACCTGTTCCAGCCGTGATTACTAGCTCACAATACTATGCTTCAACTGCAACGTTTCTAAAATGGATTTATAGTCCGGTATCCTCGCGCAAATGTAAGCTCACCGTCTGTACATCATGTATCCCCCAGCATGCCATTTCATTTAAAGTCCTTCGTGATTACAAGCTCACAACACTACGGTTCAGCTACAACGCGTCATAGTTATGTACTCTATTCATTTATCTATGTCGTTGACTTCTTGGACAGAAACTTATTTTGCTGTTTACTCTGATTATAACCTTTCCCCTTTCCCTCATCCCCACCTTCTCTCTCTCTCTCTCTCTCTCTCTCTCTCTCTCTCTCTCTCTCTCTCTCTCTCTCTCTCTCTCTCCCCTCCCCCTCCCTCTCTCTCTCTCCTCTCTCTCTCTCTCTCTCTCTCTCTCTCTCTCTCTCTCTCTCTCTCTCTCTCTCTCTCTCTCTCTCTCTCTCTCTCTCTCTCTCTCTCTCTCTCTCTCTCTCTCTCTTCCTGTCTCTCACTGTTTCTGTCTCGTCATTTCTATAATCTTTCTCGCCATTGTTATCTATTTCTCCTCATATCTATGTCTGTCTCTGTCTCTCTTACAATAAAGGTTAATTGCTTCGTCACGCCCAGGTCTATTTAAAAGCCAAAGGCATGCGACGATGCGTCGTCGGGCCTCTTTATTGGATGTTTTGCATTTTCATCCACAACATTTTATATATTGTGCAGTCATTCTGTTTTACATTTGTGAATAAAAAGTAAATCATGATTGTTGCAATAAATCACTTTTCAAAGTTGTTTGGATTGTAAAAATATAAGACACCGCTATTTTTGTTTCTAAAACGTAAACTAATATTCCAGGTATCGAATATATATAAAGTAAGGCATCGAGAAAGTAATGCTCGAAGGTGAAAGTGGAGCTCTTCATTCTTGATACATGCCCGATGCCGGTGAATGATACCGCCCATCTGTGTGTCATTTTTTAGCTTGGACTGAACACCAGAGAATAATTTCAGAAAGATGCCTAGGGCCAATGTGAGAAAATACAATCACCTCTATCTGTGTGGAATGAATGCATTGACATTTTATTATTTATCGTATTGTGCGTGGTGCTCTCCTTTGACGCTCACTCTGATCTAGTTAGACCTGACCTAGAATCTAGATTGCTGGCTCAAATCCCACACACACCTGTTGTGTAACTTGATGGGTTGATAACCATCTAGATAGAATTAGAATCGAGCAGTGTGATAAAAAAAAGAGAGACTTTAATTAGCTATATCTTAACTATTTAAACTGTTTGGATTTTGATATCTAGATCTAGATCTAGATATCTTAACTTAAAGAAAGTGAAAAATAGACCTCAAGCAACAAGGATGCAAGTCAATGAGTGAGGAGTTCTGACATTTTTAAGAAGAAAGCTTAAAAGTTATTATAATATAATATTGTTGGGTTTTTTTAATCGCTCCTTATCCTTATATTTTAACCCTTTGCTTTCTCCTAAGAAACAATGAGTTCCATGCTTGGGTTTAAACCAAAGGTCATAGAATAAAGACATAAAAGAGGGTTTGTTTTGAAGGGGTAAAAGATAAAAAATTGGGCCAGCACTATTCCTGTATGACAAGCGTTATGATGGATAGACTTTGCCACAACTATCCGTCATTAATTTTAATGGTGAAAGGAGCTCGTCCCTCATCCGGTTCGCCATTAATGACGGATGGACTTTGCTACTATCCGTCATTAATGATGAATGATGGACCTGAGCATGATCTCAGTTAAATTAGGAATAGATTTAAGAAATTAGTGTATTGTATGAAATTAAACAATCTAGATCTAGATCATATGATAGAATTAAGAAGTAATGATGATTTTATTTGTTACTGTTTGACATTTCTCCCCTGGATGTGACAAACTACAGATGAATATGGTGGATGGGAACGATTCACCATTAGATCTGGATGCGACTTGTGTGATTTGATGCAGATCTCTCACTCTCTTGTATGTGTAACTCTCTGTCCTTCTATTTTTCTTCGCCTTGTCCTCTCTCTCTTTATCTTGTCTGTACGTTTTTATGTGTCACTCTCCTTCTATCTATCTTTCCTGGTCTCAGTTTTCTTTCTTTCCCTCTCTATTTGTGTCTTGTGAAATACTCAGATCTAGATTTAATCTTAGCTCTAGAGCTGAATCTATATTTCCAGTAAGAAATCGTTGTAAGACTCAAAAGTGGACCCTACGGCAAGGGTGACGGACATCGTCACTGGTGAAGCAGTCAGCTCGGCAATCAATTAATGAAATCCCCTGGGGACAATGAAATGACTCGCTTACCACGAGAGTGTACTGGAGTACCAAAACGGTGCTCATTTTGTCATTCGTTATCATCAATATATCCGATATTAATGACAAATACCATTTGTTCTCTTTCAGGTATTTGTCATAATGACGAATACTCACTTAAAAAAAGTTATGGCTTGGTTTTTGTAGGGAATGAAGAATGAGAAAGAGAGTAAATGGCTATAATGTGAGTTTGCTTTCTCTCTGTGTGCCACAAAAGACTGAGACATCGAGAATATAATTATAATAGAAACCGAGACATAAAACACTGAGACAGTAGAACCTGAGCTAGCATTACGTGAGACTGAAGTCTATCATTTTCCTAGGCACTTGGGATTGAGAAATACTGAGCTGTACAATGACAGCTCTTAGTAAACGTTCAGCTTTGTCAAATAATCTACATATATATATATAACTAGATTAACCCAAGTGGAGCTCGCAGTGTTACCGGAAGTGACCTTACAGTTAGGGGTTGTCCCAACCATTTACATGAAAAAACGAGTGTGTGCAACGGGTGAAGCTAGGATTTAGACTTCTTTGAACAATGAGTTCACGTTTACAGATGACAAAAGATGACAAAAGACATTTTCTATAAGTTGAAAGAATAAGGAATTTATATTGAGATGTTATTGCAACAAGAGAGACTTAAACTAAGGACTAAACAATATCAGCGATACTCGTGCAATCAACTTATGCTTGCACAAAGTGTGTTGAATGGGAAAGCATCACTTTGAGGAATGATAACGAGGCTACCGGGAAAGCCACGAGCTTAAAAATAAATTGTAATTTCATTAGCTGTTTAACTATGAATTCAAAGGTCAAACTACGTCATAAACCATGTAAAGAAAGTGGAAATTTCCATTAAAGACCCTAAATATAGAGCCTGCGCTCTTCCTGTGCCAATGGCGGCAGCCCTAAATATAGGGCATGCACGCTCCTAGGCCAACCGTTACACGCTCTAAATAAAGGGCCGGCGTTTTTCTTGAGTTAACCCATATGTTGCCACCCAGTTTACACAGGATGTCTTTGCCATTGCCACCCATTTTTGCTCAAATCTTTAAAAATGACTATATCAGAAAAAAATTCTCATTTCTAAATATAATAGATAAATTCAAATGAAAATTTCAGGATACATACAAATGATAGGTTGTGCTACAAGACTAAATTATTCAAAATATGCAAATGATGTCATGTGACCATGGCAGCCGTCTTAGATTTTGACAGTTTTAGCCATTGTGAAGCATATGCTCTAATCATGATTTGTGGATTGTATAAATGTTGTGAGGAAGACAGAGAAAAGGGAAGAATTAGACAATAATGTGAAAAAATACAATATAATTTGCATGACAAATGCAAATTTTAAGAAAAAAATACACAAAAGTAACATGAAGACAGTAATCAAGAATTTAAAAAAATTATATAGGCTAAGCTGTCCTGTCTCACTCTTCTATCCTTGTGTTTTCTGTAATTGTGTGTCATATTATTATTTTTTTTATGTGCCTTTAGTTTTCAAATTTCCCAGTACCAGGCACTAGCGTCAACAGTGCCATGCTTACTTTTTACTTGTTCTCTCTCCTGAAGAACCTCATATACTTCATTGTCACTGTCAGAGTCAATAAGCTCGTCAATACGTCTATCATATTCGCTGCACCATGGATCATGCTAGCCTCGTCAGAATCAGATTCATGACGGTGCATAATCTGTTCATCATCGAAATCCACGATTTCAAGGTTGCCAGTATAAATAAGTTGGAAAAATAGATCAAATGCAGTTAAAATTGGCAAATTTTGAATGGGGAAAAAATTGCAGTAGCGGCAGTCTATTATTACGATGGAAGGAAAACCACTCTACAAAGCAATTTACTTCTGTTTTATTTTATATTCTGCTTTTTTAGTGGAGCTGGTCATGTGCAATATGAATGTCAACTATAAGTTTCGACTTAGTCGAACACAGCAACATAAGGGATAAAGTAGATTCTGTGTACTCAATGAATTATTGTTTCCCTAGGCTTAAAAGAAAAGTAAACTTAGAATACTTTAAACAAAACATCTCTGACTTTGACCGCTTATAACTCAGGAACCATTGCACCCACAACCCCCATATTTCACTAGATTTCAAATAGCCTGTTTTAGGTTCTTAATCTTAGCAAATAAATTCTGGATCAAACCAGTATTTTAATTTATTAGAACAAGATTGTTTTGCCCGCAGTCCATGAAACTTTTTATTGTCACTATTACTATAGATTTAATTTCTCGATTTATGGTCATTATAATAAAAAGCCAGCATAACTTCAGTGTCGAGTTGTTTCTCTTGCATGGCTGCTGTCCCATGAAAGGAGAAATTTAATGTTCATTGGTGAAATTTGTACTTATGGTGACAAATATGTATTCATAATCGGACTCATCATATACATTTAATTTATACATTGGGTATAGAGGAGCCCACCTTTTAATACTGAAGCTTGCTTAGTCCCATGACTGAGGTTTATTAGGACAATTGTCCTTTTATTTCATTGCGTCTACTACAGTAATAGCTGAATAAGAACCAGTTGTCTAATGCTCTGGTCCGCCTACCGCCCCACTATTTTTAAGAAACAGATTTTTTTTCTATGAATATATATATATAGATAATTTAACCCATTAACAACATACCCGAACTGACTAACATTCCAAGTTTTTACAGACATCTTACCTTTCAAAGATATCTAGACAGATGACTTGTTCACAGATTTCAAATATGAGAGAATTTCAATTTTTTAATTAAACCAGATGTATAGATGATCAAGCCATGCTTTTAAGCTGTAATAAATAGGTGTTGATAATGAACTGTCTCTCCCTGACAGACGGCAAAGTGCCAATTTGATCTAATACATCTGGGCCAAGCAAACAATGGTCACCGTCTGGTAATACTAGTATAGGTTGTTCTTGTTCTTGTTCTACTTGCTGCCAGTTAGCGCGATGTCATGGTGGACAATGTTTTGTGTCTAGACAAAACGAACAATGGAGGGGGGAGTGGGGACAAATGGTCTAAATTTGTCATTCCTTACCATACGTTACATAGACAATTGAGGTTAATTGTTGCCAATCAAATCAAAGATGCATCACCAACCAATGTGGTGAAGGCGAGTGAGGTAACTTTCATTGAATTGTTGCATGCTTGTCAAAGGAACAGAAGGCCATTGGCTTCATAAAGTTCTGTCTGGCTGATCTGTCCCTCGATAGACGTTTATTGCACGATTGACAGATTGAGTAAGAATTAGATTTAAGCATGATCATAGCCTTTCTTTGCGCCGCAATGTTTAATTAAAGCGAACAATTTTAAGTCCACTTGGCGTTCCGTCAATAATCTGTTCTCCTGTAAGTCCTGCCTGATTGATCACGGTCTACCTGTGCTGTGTCAATTGGACAGAAGACGACAGTAACTCAGTAAGGATTATGATCAACAAGTAAGTCGCGACAGCAAATGACCAGATGGGACATTGTTGGTGGTCAGACGCTGGGTGCATTTAGTCATTTAGATCAGTTTCGACAGTGAATGACCAGTGTAAACTGTAAGGTAGTGGAAGAATAGATTAAAGGGGTGGTGATTACAATTGCAGTGGGTGAGTGGATGTTTTGTAATTAAATGTTTCATTTAATTAATTGGTGAGTGTGTTATTGGATGTGTTGTTAAATCTTCATATTAATTGGTCGAAATGGATATTTTGTAATTAAATGTTTCATTTTAATCAATCGACCCAATGCACATGAAAATGTATAAAAACAGACAGAACAATTCTATGTTTCATTCACTTGCATCATGCAAACCAGCAAGACGTATCTGAGGAATGTTACAACACCGTCATTCCTACAGGAGACGAGCAGTAATTTACTAGATTCATCATGGCCTACGGGAAGTTTTGGACACCGCTGTTCCTTGTCACAAGTGCAGTGCAATGATGAAAGAGACCATCGCCTTCCTTAATGACATCAACATGGTCCACTGCAACTAACAGGACAAACTACAACCACCAATGCACTAATGGTTGTTTTCAGGATTAAATCATTTTTAATGCTGCCAATGATAGTCCAAGGCCTGAATTTTTGCAGAGGAAAAATCTTTAGTATTGTGGATTGCAGTAGACCGTCAAGTTGAACAGTTGTCAGACTGGTCTGGAGGTAAACCGTCAAGTAGAACAGAAACATTACAGGAGACCGTCAAGTGGACTGGTGCCAAATTTGATCTATGTGTGAGATTTAGTTGATCTAATGAAGAATGAGAAACATTCAGTCATAGGTTACTACCTAAAGCAACAAATTTATAAAGGATTTTAATAAACAATGGCACAGAAGGGGTATATTCTCTCTCTCTCTAGCAAAGAAAATCAAAATTATCTCAGCTAAAATGAAAACAAAGTATCTCCTTTGAAGTTCGCTCACTGCCTCAGTCTGCCTATCAATAAACCATTCTGATTTTTCGATCTCCCAAGGAGTTGGTTTTTAGACCGCTACTATTACTAAAGTATTACTGTATAGGTACTTTGTTCATTTAGTATATTTTTTAAAGTTAGAAAGAGAGAGAGTGCACAGTCTTTTATTCATTGTTAACTTAAAAGGAGAGAGAGAAAGAGAGATTGGGGTGGGTGGTACCACTGGTGGTAGCAGTAGGGGATGGTGAAGAGATTTATCAAGTGTCCACTGCAAACATTACACAAGCACATTATAGGCACTGACACTATTCTACATGTACAGTGTCTACTAGGCACACACAGTTATTGTTCTCAATCATTGGCTGAACCACAGGGACTGATGGGATAATATTGTCCCAATAACGTTTTAATCGGGCAATTGTCCTGATACCTGGAATGCCTGGATAAATATAGGGACAAATGTCCGAATAGTCAGCCCGTTGACTAAAGTTTTTTTTTTTTTTATGTCTATTTACCATTCAACTTTTTTTGCATGCTTCATTATACAATACAAATTTGTTTAAGATGGGATAATTTTACTGATCTCAGGTGATAACATTGATACCTTTTTCATTCTACAGAGGCTTGGGGTAACATACCAGAAAGCGAACAGTCGACCTGGAATAAAGCCATCAAAAGGAATATTGAGAGATGGAAACAAACTTGTCAAACGACAGCATTTGCTTGGTAATTGGATAATCTTTTTTTTCTCTCTTTGATTTATGTCATTCCTAATTTTAAGATTTAAATTTGTAATTAACGTCACATGAATTTCAAACTTAAGCAGAAATATTGATTTTGCAAATCTATTTCATATAGGCCTATATGTCATCAGCAATCCTAAACAAAACAAGGCTGATTGAAGAATTAGACAAGTTTAATATGTATTAAATTCATAATCCTCTGGATGCAAAGTTTTATGTAGCATAGCATTTATGAATAGTAGAGTAGTGGCTAGATAGTTTCACTTTGCATAACTGCACGGTTTACACAGATGCACGCTGACGGCAGGTAACCAATTTTTTTTCTATTTACCCAATAATAAGTACAGTCCACCAACAATCGACTCCGTTTCGTTTTAAAATTTATTTTGTCTCTGTCCAATGTGACCGTTACAACCTAATTTGACTGACCAATCGCTACCATAACCTGTCCATAACGACCATAGGTATAGCCATACATTATTGGCTCCACCCACTTCACTGCTACGTTGAGTTATGTAACATAGTTGCTTGTCATGTTGAGGGGATTACCCTGGTAAAGACAAACTTATGACGTAATCGATTTCAGCGTTTGTAAAAACCCCATTGAGTTTGTGACATAATCCTTTGGTGTGCCCTAGTATCGATTCGTTTAATAGTATCTGCCCAAGGAGAGAATTTTGTAGAGCTTTATCAAACTGTCAAAATGTTTGGAATGGTGTGGAAATCTCCGTTCTAGAAATATCTTAGTTTTCTACTATAAATAGCTAAGGTTACCCATTATAAGGAGAGAGATGAACAAGAAATTAGTGTAGGTTCCACAGTCTTTATGCTAGGTTAAATTGGATATATTTGTGCTCGCTTCACCCATTGATTGATTGCCGACTGAGTATAATAAATAGCCTTGTCATAATTATTAATCAAGCCTTGGTGTTACTAGATTGTCTCCGTCAACATCTAGATCTAGAGTGCATTGCCTTGCTCCATTTGTCCCTTCGTAACTGGTCATAACCAATTATTACCATTATCAGTCAGTATCTCAAGACAATTAAAGCGTATGTGGCTGGCCATCAAAGCGAGACAACCAGATTGATGTTATCGACTTCACACCTTGTCACCATGTCTTGCCATCTAGACTCTTCTGTGCAAACACACACGAGACAAATGGATTGCATTGCCTAGTGTGAGCAAAGTGCTCCACACTCCTTTTGTTTGCAATCCTATGACCACCACTGCTGAACACTGACTGTAGCGGTTTATGAAGCTTTCATATTTCATAACAAATGACCAGCTTACATTGTTTTCCACATGCTTTAATTTCACTGGCATTGACAATCGATGTCTGCGTTGGAAAAACAACCCTGATTGAGTAACCGTCTTGCATTGCTGTCTACATGTTTGTTTTACACAGGCTTCATGTCTGCTGGATTAAGATTATATGTATATATGGTCTCTCAAAAGATGGGTATTAGATGTGGACTGATACACATTCTCCATCAACTCAGAAAGGATAGTTGTTCTTTTTTATTAGACAAATCCTATCCACCCATATCATAACCTGCCCAGAATGACTACCTGTCCATAATGACCACTTTGGTCTATGATCATTTGTGGTCGTTCCCATAAATGCACGCCAGCTATGCATAATTGCATGCCCAAAACTACAAACTATGGCAACGTCTGCAGTTGCCAATTGTCTCTCTGTGGGAGGAACAGTGCCTCCCTAAACGTCATTTGTATGCCCCTGACAAACATCATTTGTCCCTCTATCCAGCTCATCGGTAACCTGTCCGTCCTTGTTTCTTTATTTTTTTGTCAAGAAACACTTCATTTTTAGTGTGTTCATGTATTTTAAAAGGCTAGTGTCAATATCATATATGTAATTTTGATTCTATAAAGATAATACATCAGAAGTGAAATCCTTTCAATATTATGAATATGTAATGTCATTCTATAGTCTTCAGTTGACTAGTGAATAACTTATTAACAATACAGGTGGTGTATTTATCTATTGTCTAAAATGCGTCAAGATGTTATAGAATCTTAGTTTTATTTTCTTCTTGTTTTTTAGGTAGTAGAAAATTGTTAGTAGTTGGAGATAATGTTGATGATTATTTGATCTCTTCCGATCAGCCTGCAGATTGTGTTCAAGCTCTGAGATAAATGATTTTGACTTGGGTGAACTTTTGACAAATGGGAAATCACGGTTCATTACTTTTGTCTGGTAAGTTCTTTCAACATACTGCACAAACTTTAGGAACTGTTGATCCTATTTATGGTGTGTGCAAATTGTCAAAGGATATTGCAGAGCCTTTGCATGAAACATGAAACGTTTAATATTTATATTCTTTAAAAGATATATTGCCAGATTTGATTTTCAAATTTTGGTTCCTAATGTTGTTACCATTATGATTGTCGATATGCAGATGGCATCGAGCAGCCTTGGTGGATGACAGGCGCTCTATAGATTTATTATTATTATTATTATTATTATTATGCAGCCTGTCTCTCTGTTTTAATTTACATGGTCTTTATTATATTTTGAAAGGATGATATTCAAAATTATCGGTGTAAGAAATGTTGGTGTCTGTTGACAATCTCTCCATAATGGACTATTTTTGTTACTGATCATTTCTTTTCCAACAGGTTTTTGATATATGTATCAGACAAGGACTACTGTAAGAAAGGACATGCAGGGTCTAATTTCTGACTTCGCTAGCAGAGCCGAGAGAGTATTGAACACAAAATGCATAGTTGATTTAAATTAATCATAATTTCTAGGACTATATATTTCATTAAAACATATCATGATAGGAATATGGTTAACAATGCCATTTATAAGCAAAAATTAAATCTTAATTCAATGAAACCTCTGTATTAGACCCCAATATATACAATCCCGCCTGAATTTCAACAAGAGCAGCAGCTTCTTTCACTATACTAAATTGGTACTTTATGTACAGGGGTCACAGAAACCATGACACTAGGTCCACCATGTAAGCATTTCACCATAAGACAGAGCATAGAGGTTGCCTTTGAATCGGGGTTATTTTTGCTTACCTGTTTAACACACCACCAGAATCAAGCCACTGTTGGACGAATCTTAACCTTTTCAATAATCAAAAATACATTCTTCTGCACATCATTTGTTTTTAAAAATGTTTTCCCCAACACTTGGTCAATGCTGGTCGCAGAAATAATGGATTGTAGCTTTCTAATACTTGGAAGCACCACAAATTCATGAAATTGAGTATACTTACAATTTGGAAAAGATTCAAGGGCAAAACAAATAATCAGACACACAGAAGTTTTTGTGACACAACAGTTGCAACTACCTTGTGATAAAGTTACGTTTTTTTGCCTTGTCAGCATCCAGTAAACCTGAATGATCATGGGACTGAAGAATCATTACCACTTTTTCAATCACACTAGTCACACTAAGATCATATTTGAACACTGAATTAGCAGCTGCAAAGAATTGGGAATAGCTAGCCAACCCATTGATTGGATTCAAAATTTTACCTAACGGCACACTAATCCCTTTCTTAAAAGCATAAAGAGTTAAAGGAGAACTCAATGTATTTTTATCATTAACAATTATTGAAATGTAACTGCTTGAAATCATTTGTCATGAACACATGCAAATTTGTCTTCTGATAGAGATATCATCAGCCTATCATATTTTCTTTGTAATTCTTTGTCAGGGGCAAAATTAGAAAAAGAACTGATCTTGTCTTTCTTTAGAAAATATTTAAGTTGTTGGTCTTTGGCTTTTGGGCGACAAAGCTTTGGCTTTGGTGTTGGTAAACACGAAGTTGGAACATTAAAAACAGATGGTGCACATACCGGTCTAGTATGGCCTCCAGGTAGCTTTATCATTTTAAAATTTTCAGGCCAATGCCTTTCACAGAGGAAAATTTAGACGGTTCAATTACAGTCTTTACATGGAGGTAACACATCCAACCATGCTTGCTTTTCACATTCATCTTTGGGTAACCGAAATCTAGAATCTAGATCTAAGTACTACCTCAGTCTTTTACCTTGGGCTTTAGCACTGTATACTAATTTAGCGTTTGTTGTCTGACGAAGGGTTATACCTGTCTTTATTAGAAACGTTGTCACGTGTTTGTTCTGTCTTTATTAGTGGAGTTGTCACTCATTTAGTCATATTTCGTCTTTTGACTTCACTCCACTGTGGCTCCTTCATATTATTCACAGCTATTTAGATAGTTCACATTGCCACATCTCTTTGTTGTTTACGTTATTTATCTTTTTTTAATTGCTAATAGATTCATTGTAATTTCTAGATCTATAGTCACCTTCTTTGTCATACTAATCTGACATCACATTGTGTGATGCCTGAGTTGTATCTAAGTACTTAGATCTAGATTCTAGATATTTCTCGTTTAAAATTGTCTGTATATGGGCGAATGAAATTCTTTTCAGTTATAAACCGGAAACATCACATGTTTGTTCTGTCTTTATTAGTGGAGTTGTCACTTTTTGTCATATTTCGCCTTTTACTTCACTCCACTGTGGCTCCTTTTCAAAGTTCCCAATATTATTGTTAGATTCATTGTAATTTCCCCTACAATTCACAATGCCACATTTATTTGGCATTTTAAACGATAACAGATTTCACAACATTAATTACATCTAGATCTAGATCTAACTATTAAAAGTAACAATGTGAGGATGAATTGGTTTTAACTTTAGAATAGAAACATCACTGATATTGTGATAATATTCCTTCACTTTCCAACTCGAACTTCGATTCAAATCAATGAAAACAAACCGAGGCTCTTCTAGTTCCGGTGATGTAAGCTTGCAATAGCAAAATAGTTTGCAGTGTATGTTCTCAATAATAGAATATTGCATCATCAAATACTTTACTCGGTATGTATATAATATCTCAAACTAATAAGATATACTCTATTGACTTTAATTACCTCTTATTTTGCTTAAAATAGATGGTAAGAATTACTACGCCACATGAGGGAGTGATGCTGGTTCTAAAAATAGACGGCTCGCCAAAAGGTAGAATGAAACAATCGCCTTCGCTAGCGAAGTCAGAAATTAGACCCTGCGTGTCCTTTGTTACAGTAGTCCTTGGCTTCAGCTTAGTATATTTAATGCGTGTGTGCCATTTATGTTGAAAATAATATTTTCATGTTTTATTTCTTTGCCACGTGTCCTGTAGCTTCTTGCAAGCGGTCTGTATCAAAATGGAAAGATGTCTGACAAAAAAGCTATCAAAGGATTTCTCAAGCAAGACATTCTGAAGGAAATCAAAAGGGGTAGCCGTTTGGTGAGTAACATCAGGATTAGATTTTTAAATACAGTCATAGCAGTCTAAGAATACGCCCTTAGGGAGATGAAAAAATTGTGCTGGTAGGCAGGCCATACTCGTAAACGTGTCTGTTAAAAATTGTGTCATTAGCTGGTTCTGGCCTGTTGGGCCAATTTATATAGAATGAAATTCTGTTTCCTGAGAAACAGTGCTGGCAGACAGACCATGCTATTAGGCAGCGTGTTTATAGACTGCTACTACTGTGGTAAAATTGAGATATGTTGTAATTACTAGTGAAAATGTTTTTGCGTGATAGTATGTTTGTTTCCATTCTTATTACCTTCCCTGTATATCCAGACCCCCCTCCCCCAAGGACAGTTTGTGGATGGGACACTGTTGTTCAGAGGTAAGGTGTCAGCATGTCAATCAAAAGGTCCTGGGTTCATGCCCTGAAAGGTTGAACATTTTTCTCAAGCTTTTCAGGTAAAATCCAACCCCCTGGTCCAGGTAGATTAACACCTAGTTCTATCGGAGATGGACAATAAAAAAAGGAGGTTTCATGTGCAGACCACAACACTGAATGTTAAAGGCCCTTGGCTGTTTCCGGGCAGTTCAGGAAAAAGGAAAAAATACTACTGAAAACTCTTAGCTGTTTCATTCTTTTTACTTATCTTTCATCTTGCTGCTTCCTCTAAATTCACCCGGAGATTACTGCATGATATGGTGGATGGACAGGGTGTATTTCCATGAAATGAACAAAAACAAATCCAGATGGAAGGAATAAGCAGAAACAAATTTCTTCCTCCAGAAATGCTGTTTTTGCAGAGGAAAAGGTGCCACAATAGGCTGCTGTATGAGTGCCTGTAAAAGAGTTTTCCATCTACCCTGTGGGCGTGCCCATAGTACTTTACATCTTTTTTTTGACACTTTTGGGTAAGGTTCCTATTCTTTTACTTAGAACTTAAATAGACTGTTCACAAAAAGAAATGCATATGTATATATATATATATATGATATCTCAAAACTAAAGGTACAAAAAGAACAAAATCACAGAAATAAAATCTTCATACCTTGATTTATTGACTGCAACAGAATAAGAGTAAAACTTTGGTTGAAAAGAACTCATTCACAATAACAAAATAAAACACTCTTATGAAATATGAGCGTTGTGTCAAGTCGTAGAAATGATTTTAAGTCACATACATAGAAATAATATGTGTTTCTTTTTGTTAACAGTATAGAGGCTTATATGATTTTAAAAATTGGCAATGCTATTGTTGCCTCTAAATTGTGTTTTTAATTAATCTTGTTTTGTATACTTTGACTTTTTTTGTATAATTTGGCTTGTTTTATTCATATTGGGATGGGGGGGGGGGGGGGGGGGGGGGGCACAGCAGCACCTGATTTATTTTTTTTTGCTTTTGAGTTTAGGTTTTTGCTTTTAGTATGTACATGAGTAACTGTCAAAACACTGTCATCCTATATCATTGAAAAATTTCTAGCATCCTTGGCTGCCATAAAAACTGCCGCCATCTTGGATTTTTACTCAAATTTTTAAAAATCTATCTCCTCCCTAGTTATGAATAAAATCACTCAAAACCTGAGCAGATCGTCTTTTTCGTTCAATATCTTAAGAGTGACGTCAGGTTTTATCGATAATTTGGTTAGTTTTTTTAATGAATTTTTGAAAATACTATATATTGTGAATGTACAAAAACAGCATTTTTATTACCAAAAAAAAGTTTACATTTACAATATATGAAAAAAGACCAACGTCATTCTATTAATATTGACAACAGGAACCTGTGTGCCAAATATCATACAGATCGTTCAGTAAATAGTGGAGGAGATAGAATTTTAGCGTGGAAAAACTACATTTCGAGAAAAAATGCAAGTAAAAAAATCAAAAGAAAATAACACAAAACAAAAGCTTCAGACAGGTTTCCCTTGTTGTAGCAGTCCGCCCTTACTCTTTCGACAGTCTCTAGCATTGTTACATATGTAAATAAATAGGATTATAAATCTAGGTTTAGATGTGCACTTGTGAAAACAGACGTCAAAATGACCAGTTTTTTGTTTTTTTCCTCTTTATCCTATGCTTGTGCGCGTGTTTACATACAAAATATAAAAAACACCGCATATGGTGAATATAGTCAATTCCAATGAAACAAAAGGATAATTTGCTCTATGTAATGTTGGTAGTTGAAGTAAAACCTGAAGGGGAACAGATAGGTATGAAGTAGTATTGATCTTACTATGGTTCTTTTGTAGTAGGCAATGGAACGATTTGTAATTAAAACAAAATTTTGTGTTTCTGATCAGCTCTTTTTGTGAGCTTCATCGGCCAGAACAGAGCGTGTCAGTGAGTGATAGGCTGTCGTTTGGGGCACGGCCAAAGCTACTTGTACCATTTGTCTCACCGCCGTTGACGCCAGGTCATCAACTAAAACCATACGTTCTCCATGTTGCAAAAAATGCCTGGTTTCATCATGTATGCATGCAGGTGAGTAATTTTGCAACAAACTTCAGGTAGACTTATCTTTCAGTTAGAACAAGAATAAAGTTCATTCGAGGTCGTTTAAAAGACCCATAAAGCCAGTTTCTGTAATGTGAAGCAGAACAGGTGATACTACTTCACCTCCTGGACAGTACACTGGTTTGTTGCAGATTTTTACTCCCAGCTGGTGCTTGTAACCAATCGCACTTAGATCTAGTGGGAAAATGTGAGTTTTGTGTCTTTCTGGGGGAACACAAGGTTAGTCCTAATGTTGCCAGGATTTAAATGCAGGGCCTCATGACCCTAAGTCGGGTAGCCTAACCATCAAGCCATTTTCAGGTGGAGTTGTGCTCTTAAATTGTATTTCTTTATGTTTTTTAATTTTATTTATTTGTAGAATTTGGTTCATTACGAGATCAGAAAAGAAAAGTAAACAATATTTACTTGGTTTTCAGGCAGCTATAAATGAACTTTAACGTTGACATTTTATGAATATTTTTGTCATAACATTTAAAAGGCAAAAAGAAAAGGATGTGGTTTGATGTAAGATAATGTGCTTGGTGGTACATCAAGTCAGAACAAAATACACGGATACGAGGGTAATAATGCATGGTGATAAAAACACATTGTATACAACAGTTTCAGATCAAAAAGCAAGAATCATTATAGTGCAATGACAACAATTATATGAATGTGTAGATGAAAGTCTAATAATTACAATGCAGTGTTCTTGTGTGGTGTTGACAATGATATGATATTAGTTGTGTAGGGGAGAAAATATTTCTTGTAACTTTCCCTTTTGCATAGCAAGTGAATGGGTCTTTTAGGAGTGATGTGACAATTTTATTTGTGATCTTAATAGGTGGGTTGAATCGTTAATGATGCTTTTTATTTTCTTTGAACAATACATCACATGTAATGCATCCCTTTGGTGATTTATTTACTGTGCTTTAAGTAGTAGTGTAATTTGAACATCTATAAGTTTTGCACGTTTAGTTGAATATAGAAAATTACAGGCAAGAAGAGAGAAAAATCTGTGTAGAAGAAGACAGTTTTCCTTTCAAGTCAAAGCCAAATTTGAGAGTGCGGCGCTACAGTTGAGTTAAGATCATGCTTCTCCTTGCCATGCTGAATTTAGAGGCCTCCACCTTATTGTTCATTGTGTAGCGACCGTTTCTATAATAGAAGTTCCTGCAAGGACATTATGGCGCATTCTTGGTATTCGAATCCGTGACCTCATTATCCCAAGTCCAGCAAACTTACCAATGCCACGTATTTTTCTAAAGTAGAAGTTTAAAACTTGGAGATTCCAAATCTATTTTTAGATAGGAGGTAAACTTTTGCTTTTGCATGTTGCATCTCAAATGACTTTAGTAATTTCCGCAATTGGCAATGTAACGGAAACATGTATGCAGATAGCAAAGATAAGGAAGATGAAGCTGAGAGCTGTGAGTTAAAAATTAAGAATAGGTCTAGAATTGAAATGATTTTCATGTGCTATTCAAGTAGAAAGATAAAGAAACAATTCAGAACTATTAATTTATGTTTCTTAAATTCCTTTATCATAAAATTAAAAGACACTTTATCTTTTTTCCCCGCTGTGTTTCAAGTGATACTTCAATACTTTCTTCTTTGTCTTGTATGCCACCTTTCTGCAAGATAGAGAAAGCAATTGAGAAAAAGCAAGTTTTTGTATTTTAATTGTTTTCCTTCTTTTTCAGACTTATGCTATATCAGCAGGGCAGTACTTCTTCAAATGCCCAGTGTGCAGTTGCGTCAGAAATTTTCAAAATGAAATGCTCAGTTTTGGCATTTACATACCTGTTCAGTGAGTTTTGCCCTTCATATGCTCGTTGTTTTTGTTCTGACTATGTAATTGTCTTAATTCGAGTGGTTGGTTTGTGGGTGCTACTGATAGGTATTACTGATAGGTATCACGCTTGTTGACACTTTCATCGTGCTGTGTTCTTGTAATTATCTTGAGATCGCCATATACGGTGGATGTGATGAATTACAATGAAACAAAACTTATTTACTTCAAATAATAATAACACACCAATCTCTGCCAAATTGCGCGATTCGTCATAATGCACAGGTTTTTTCATGTGACTGAATTTTATAACGCTAATAACCCCATCAAAATGCAATAACGGCTAGCTTGACTCTGCCGTGTAAGCTAGTTAAGGGCTGTCTAAGATAGAGGCTGGTACGCCCTAGCCGACAAATCTGTTCAACTAAAGGGAGATCAGTGAAACTTTTTCATTTGAGTTATCTTTTCTAGTATTTATAGTCATGCAATGTATCGAGTATAATAATTGAACTTTATATTACATCTTTTCTATTATAACCTGAGTTGTGGTTTGGCATAATATGTCAAGTTTCAATATAAAGATACTCTTTTGTCTACATCCTTACCCTTTCCAACTACACCTACACATATTTTTTTATGAAAACCTGTATCATCGGGCTAATATAGCCAAAGTAAGTTGACACACCGATACTGAAATTTAATCTGTAGTCGACCTCTACTGTTTACAGTTTACAAGTAAAAGCCTGTTTTGATTTTAAATGTCATTGATGACGATGCTGTCTCTTCTTTTTCATTTTTGGATTTATTAGTTGAATTATATCTCATTCTTTTCGATGTTGCGCACACTATACAGGATTTTGAGATTCATACAGAGAATTGATATGATTTAGTGGAATTCTGCTGTTACTAAATCTAGATCTAGATTTAGAATATATATCTTGATTAAAGTTGGCTAAGTGGTGTTTTCTCAAGTTTGTGCTGTTTTGAATCTCAGCTCTCTGTCACCATTGATCGTTTTCAACAATAAACTGTTCATACACTTGGATTATTTAATTTACTGTGTACTTCTTAAATTGTTCTGGATTGAATCAGGTAAGGACACCGTTGTCCATATCTCTAGATTTAGTCAAAATAAATCCCCTCACTATTATCAGTCACCTCTGTAAGGATCTAGATTCTAGTCCATCCTAACTATTATTGTTTCATATCACTTTTATCAATGTCAGATCTACTATTTTTTTCAATTATACCATCATCTAGATCTACACTTTCTCAAAATGCTCAGGTGTTCTATGTTTAATTGCTGCTCAAAATATGAAAGTTGACAAGACAGGCAAAAGAAAATCAGTATATAAATTTCAAATAGTAAAATTATCATCTTCAACTTTAACAGGAAAATAAAATTATTGGAAGAATGAACCTTCAATTCCTGTCAAGCCAATGCTTTAGAACATGTGAAATATATTCATGAAGCCAGTGTCTGAAACAAAATATTTGTAATGCAGTCTTAGTCTGTCCCATGCCAGAATTAAATGCAGAGGGGAAATAATTTTGTTAAAGGATTAGATCTAGATAAACAGCATCAGGTATGTGATATATTATTCTTGTTCTTGAAAGTGTAATCTTGAAATTAAGTTACACATTTTGTGCCATCATAAATTTGATTAAAACTCCCTATCATATTGCTGTATATCTGTTTGTTTCTCTTTCTTTGTCTGTCTGTCTGTTTGTCAGTCTGTATATCTGTTTATCTGTCTGTGTATGTGTGTGTGTCTCTCTCTCTCTGTCTCTGTCTCTCTCTGTCTCTGTCTCTGTCTCTGTCTCTCTCTGTCTGTCTGTCTGTCTGTCTGTCTGTCTGTCTGTCTGTCTGTCTCTCTCTCTCTCTCTCTCTCTCTCTCTCTCTCTCTCTCTCTCCCTCTCCTCTCTCTCTCTCCTCTCTCTCTCCCTCTCTCTCTCTCTCTCTCTCTCTCTCTCTCTCTCTCTCTCTCTCTCTCTCTCTCTCTCTCTCTCTCTCTCTCTCTCTCTCTCTCTCTCTCTCTCTCTCCTGTCTCTCTCTCTCTCTCTCTCTCTCTCTCTCTCTCTCTCTCTCTCTCTCTCTCTCTCTCTCTCTCTCTCTCTCTCTCTCTCTCTCTCTCTCTCTCTCTCTCTCTCTCTCTCTCTCTCTTCTCTCTCTCTCTCTCTCTCTCTCTCTCTCTCCCTCTTTCTCTCTCTCTCTCTCTCTCTCTCTCTCTCTCTCTCTCTCTCTCTCTCTCTCTCTCTCTCTCTCTCTCTCTCTCTCTCTCTCTCTCTCTCTCTCTCTCCCTCCCTCTCTCCTCTCCCTCTCCCTCCCCCTCCCCTCCCCCCCTCCCCCTCGCCTCCCCCTCGCCCTCGCCCTCCCCCTCTCGCCCTCGCCCTACCCCTCTCGTCCCCCTCCCCCCTCTCGCCTCGCCCTCCCCCTCTCGCCCTCGCCCTCTCTCTCTCCCCCTCTCTCTCTCTCTCTCTCTCTCTCTCTCTCTCTCTCTCTCTCTCTCTCTCTCTCTCTCTCTCTCTCTCTCTCTCTCTCTCTCTCTCTCTATCTCTATCTCTATCTCTATCTCTATCTCTCTATCTCTCTATCTCTCTCTATCTATGTCAAAGTTTGGTCAGGTGTCCCTGATTTCATGTTCAGAAGGTTGGCAAGTCTGTAATGTGAAAGGGAAGGGTATGTGTAGTTGGGTTGCTGAATCGTGTTTAATGCCTCTCGTGATATTTTCTTGTTTCTGTCCTTCAACCAAGGGATGCATCGTGGGAAAGGGAACCAGGTGCCTACAGCGAACTCCTAGAAAGACACAGCACCTGTGATGCCCCTGTCTGCAAGTGTCCCGAAGGCAGAGGCTATGATGCCGAAAAAGGGTAGGCTCACCATTCTTGTTATCACAGTCCTCTCAGCCTAGCAGTTTGACACTTTTTACATTATTTATTTCCTCCTGGAGTGTGTGGGTAGGTGTAACAAGGGATACTGGTAGGTTCTACTTCTTTACATTCATATTTTCACATTTGTCTTTCGTCTGGCATTGGCAGCCAGCGGAATTTCTGATAGGATCCACTTATTTTCTTTTATTTCTAGTCTTTTACAACGGTTTCTCATCTTGCTGCTTCCGTCAGTTTATTGGTCGTTGGTGGATGCTGCTTATAGGTTCTACTTCTTCCCTTCTTCCCTTTCACTTTTCCATTATCTTTCATCAGGCTGTTTTCTCTTATATTCATCTTGAGATCACCAGAGATGACGGACAGCGTAAATTTTAATGAAACAAACATATTCCTCTCTATTCCCCCTGTTATCACTATTTTATAGGACAGAGTAAAATCCAGTTAATTAATCTTTTATTTTGTTGCTTCCTCTTACTTTGAGATAACTAGGTGGTTGGCTGTTACTGTTGGAAGGTCAACTTCTCTCCTTTCATTATTTTACTCATCTTTCATCTTACTTTGAGATCACCACCTATGGTGGATTGGTTATTTTCGATGAAACAAGCAACAAACTAAGATGGGATATATTCCAGTGGAATATGACAAATCTCCTGTCTTAATCTTTTGTATTTTGTTTTCATTCATTACAAAGCTATAATTATTCTCTCTTTGATCCCTCTATGAATATAGAATCAAAATGTATAAGATGAACTTCATTAAATTAATTGATCTGTGTTTCCGATGTTTCACTCAAAATGTCTAAATTTGAAATCGATGGATTATGAAACGTTGTATGCTACTACCTTTTCATGTTTAGATATGAAATGAAAAGCTTATCTTACATCTCATTCTCAGCTGTGGGAAGTTGGTGGGGGCTTCTGGTAGGTCCTATGTATTTTGTTTCATTCTTTCGTTTGTCTTTCATCTCACTATTCCCTCTTCTTAACTCTTGTAAGGCTAACCTGCCGGGTAACCTCAATATGGGTCAATAATCTCGTTCCGCTGTGTACAAGGCTTCCGAGCGTGACACCGATAGTTTTCTCGTCCTGCTGACGAGGCTGCCGCTTGACCACGACGTACCTGTGATTATTGTGATTGGTTTTTGATCTTCGTTGAGTGAGGTGACATAGCGGGCAATTCATTTTGTAATTATTGTCATCATGTTTATATTACATTGTTTACTAATAATAACATCTATTACAGCCTACCTTTATTAAACAGGAAAAGGAATAATACTGCAGTTGGCCCATTACTAATGAAGAGGAATATGAAAGGTATAAGTATAATACTAAAAGATAGAAAATGGGTCAGGACCGAGAAATCTTCAGTGTGCCCAACTTTCATAAGCAACAAGGAGTCATAGAAACAAATAAACACTAAACAATGCTGGACGAAACTAATACTTATAATAAGTTATAAAGCCATTGGTGCAACGACCCATCGAGCAATGTTCATCAACAGAGCAAGCCTCATAACAACAATAAACAAAAAGAAAAGACACAAAAAAAAAAAGAAGAAAATGAAATACAACTGCCATGAGAGAGAGGAGGGAGGGATAGAAAGGGAGAGAGAAAGAGGAAAGGAAACAAACAGGAGACATAAAGAGAACAAGGAAGATAAAGAGAGACGAATAGAGAGGACGGAGAAAATGAGAGTTGAGAGAGAAGGAGAGAGAGAGAGAGATGAGGTAATATATAGAGTGAGGGGGGGGGGGGGCACGTGGCTGCATGGTCAGGCTTTACTCCAGTCATTCAATAATTTAATAATGGTTGGCTGTGTCCCTCCTCCTTAGTCCTTTCTATACAGTAGGAAAATAGACTCTTGTTGTTTCTAATGTCTATACACTTCAAATAACCGCCCTTCCTCTTGTCCAGATACATGTCATCATGACCATGTGAAATGGACCTGTTTGAGAGATCAAAGTTCCTTTGTTGCTGGTCGCTGAACTCAGATGAAAGCTTCAATTTTTCCCTGTACTTTCAACATTCTAATCTCTTCATTCTTTATGTGAAAAAGAGGTGGAGATATACTTTGACGTATGTGACGTTTGACAATATAACCATCAACACAATGCTCCCCCTGATTGGTCAACCCTGAACATGGTTTATTTCTATTGACTGAAGGTCATGCCCTCCATTCAGGCTGACCTTAGGTGTGCAATGTGATTGGCCACTGATATCTTTTTTATAATTATATGAATCACTATTTCTTGCTTGTGGGTGGAGCTTCTTACTAAAGTAATTGACATCTGTCCTGAAGTTGCGTCGGTCATATGAAGACAAGAGTCTTTGGTTTTGTACACTTTGCAGAGGGTCCACAGCCTGCATTTGAGATAGAGCTCCGGTGTGTTGTTGTATCTCTTTATAAGAAATATATCGAGTGTGTGTTAGCCTCGAAATGAACTATCACTTTTACCCCTTTAGAATAATAGACTTTCTCTGTTTGGCGTGGCGTAGGTTAATTAGCGTAATTGATCTGAATAGAGGCATTCCCAAAACCCGTCATTGAGTGCACTGCAGTGCAGTTAAACGGGACCCGCCACTAACGCTTAGTCTTGCTGGAAGGCTGGGAGTGATGCAAATATACGGGACCTGCTACTAGCGTAGGTGTGCTTAGAGGACCGGCGGCATGCAAATATACGGGACCCGCCTGGAAAGGGTTAAGTCACTTTGAACTCGCCGCATTCAGCGGATGGGATAAATTTCGATCATTTTAATGAAGCAAAAACAATCTTGATTGGTTTATTTGGTGTGTAATCAGTAATCTTAGGGGGGGGGGGATCCTGAAGGTGCTTTTTTTAGTTTGAAGAGATACACGATTTTAAGCTTCATAAATGAGTTGACCATGTCGACTTTAAGAGGATGATAATTGTGAAAGTCATGTTTGAAAGTTTAGTTGCCATGGAAACTTTCTGATGCAAAACTAGTAAGTCAATTTTGGCAATTTTTAAAACTATGTAGTCCTACAGTGTTTATCTTAGAGGTTTATAATTTTGCACATAGAAACTTCAAACCAATATCCTGAATCTGTGTGATCGATTTTTTGATATCTTGTATAGTTTCCTTTTTACAAATTTTCAAAAACTGGGGCTTGAAGGAATCTAATTTCTTTCAAATTTCCAACAAAATGATGAATTTCTCAGAAAGTACAAAAGATATTGAAAATCCGATACAAGGGTCTCTTAGTAATGATAAAAAGCAGCTGTATGCCAACTTTCAAGCGAATCCGTTGAAAATTGTAACACTACTTAACAAAAAACAGTCAAAAATGTCAATTATGAGAAAATTGTATTTAAAACTCTTTTTTCTGTTATTTGAATGTTTTTTCATATACAAAACTAGAAATTAGTAGGATAATGCATTGAAACATCACAAAACCATGAGAGGCTTTCAACTACTACTTATCGACCCTGTTTCAATTGTCCTGGCTCCCTTATACTCATTTCGGACAAGATCTTTTGATAACAGGTGCACGATATATGTCACATATTTTCCTGACGATCTACAGCATTATTGAATAAATTTGGTAAATTACACTGTGCTGATTAAAATGAGTACCAACTTGCTACACTTTAGACAAAATTACTGGCTTTTCTGGTTCAAATGATGTGTTGAAAGTTGGGTCAGTATCACATTTTAAAAAATCTTTAAAATTCAAAGAATCAATACTGAGCTTATTTTATGATATCAATGTGAAGGGAATGAACAGCTGCGTCCAATAATACAATAAACTATATTTGTCCAAATTTGGGCAAAAATGGCCTTCTCAGGACCTGTTTTCCCTTAAGTTGAAATAAGTTTAGTCAACATTATGTTGAAATAAGGAGAGCAGCTCATGCTACATTTCATGCTTAAGGATTCTGTTTAAAGAAAAAACTTAGTTTCTTTTGATGTCATTTTTTAATTTCAGGAAATTTGACCTTATTCTCTGTGACTCTTGCGGTTCATTTGGAACGCACAAGGCTTGCCGAGGTTTAACTCTAGAAGGCAGGTACCACCTGTGTCCAGTTTGTTCAGATAAAGCCGATTCAGGTGAGAATAAATATAGATTTCTCCTCAAACTCAAAGATTCAAATGCTCCTGCTTTTATTGCCTTCTTGTCACTAGTGGTTGATTTTACAGTCTGTTGCCATGTGTGCTTTACATAGCTTCTTTCTTGTCGTTTCCACGGGTGGTTGATGGGCACTACTGATAGATCCTGCCTCCTTTTCTTTCACATTTCTTACGTGTTGCTATTTCTTGATTATTTTTTTCCGATTCAGGGATGTTGGCTTGCAATAGTTTTTCATGTTTTGGATATTTTTGCATACAAATTTGAAGATGTTTTACAAGTTCAGATTTTACAAGTTCAAAATGCGATTTTCTGTGAGGCCTGTATTTTATTGTTTTAAATAAGATATCATCTTACATTTCAAGTCTTGATGTTCAAAACTAGTTTGGTTATTTTTGTTTATTATTGTTCAATTCCTTTTGGTTTTTGTCCTAGGTCTGAATCGTTGACCAGTCTGTGCTGTCTGATGATCATTGATAACTCGTGACAGCTGTTGAAGTCTAGTTAACAGTTTAAGCATTTCAATTTTAATTCAGCTAAAAAGACTATATAATTATATTTATATTTTGATCTTTTTATTACTTTTTTCTCTCTAGATATGAAAACTACAGACGTCAGTAGTCCACCTCATGAAGAAAACAAATCTGCTGCAATATTAGCTATTGGGGGTGAGGGACGTGTACTTCGATCTCAGCTATGCAAAAGGCCTGAACAATTTGCCGGAGCACATCATGTGAAAGGATAGATGCCTTTAGTTCTTCATTTTGTGACTAAAATGTTAGCTGTGCTTTAAAACGTTGCGTCATATTGCCCAGATAAATCTAAGACTTTTTTCTCTTTTACTTGTGTTAGGAGCTGCAAAAAGCCTATGATTTCACTATAACTATAACCGTGCAAATGAAAGCAAATCTGCCTCCTGAATCCGGCCATATTATATTAAAGATCTGTTCGGTCAGTCAACCCATTATGACCCGTTTAAACTATCACACATTTTCAAAGTATAAGAAAAGATGGTGCTAATTTTCCTCTCTTTATATCACTTCTACAGGTTGGCTTTTTGGTACTGAAGCAAACCATGATGATATCAAACCATATTTTTTGTTTATACGTTTTGAATTATTCATCATCTGATGTTAATCTTCTTCACACCCAGGAAATGCGAAGATCAGTTTTTACGAAGTATAGCAGATAAGAAAAAGCATTTGGTTGCTTCTGTTTCAAATACTATTTCCATATTATGTATTTTCATAACAGGCATTAGAAACATGGTTGAATATGTGTTTCAAACTTGAAAGCTGAAGGTCTTTAACCCGTTGCTGTCCCATGCGACCCTCACGCCGCTATAATCCTTCCCTGATCACTCCAATGCACCCGATAACAAAAGGTACCAGTGTGTATTGGTGCTCAATTATTGTCAAAACTACACTTAGTGGGTTACTTCTGTTGCTTTCAGGAAGTGGAGAGTAAATTTCAGCAAAAATATCTCTATTCACTCAATCTAATGTGCGTCACAGGTTATTGAACAGTTAATTTTCGAAGACGGACGAAATTTCTTTTAAGTCAACACATGTATCCCTCCAGTAAAACGGGGTTTGATTTTCTCAATACATCATAGCAATGAAGATTTTTTATGCAGCAAAGGCCAAAGATGTTAATTATGATGCTGAATCAGACATTGATGTTGTTGATAATGACAGCAGTTTAGATCTAGAACTAGATCAAGGCGAAAATCTGCTGATGACAGGGAGTCTTCACCAAAACGATCAAGAAATGTATGTACCATAAATATTTTATTGACATCATGTTATTATCATGCCAGAGTTTCCTCCCTTTGCTTGGACAGATAGGATGAATAACATCATTAAGCCTTGGACAGCAATGGGTAGAGAACATTCGCTATGGGGCTTGTTTTTTAAAATGGCTACGTTTTGAAGAGGCTGTTTTCAACAAAGGCTATCAAATTTGGCTTTAATTGGATGATATTTTTTGTTGTTGAGACAAATGTTTGTCGTTTACAATATTTCATAATTTTCTGTATGCATCATGAAATACAAGTCTTATGTTTTGTGTGTTTTTTAATGATGAATATGTCCCATTGATTATTTGCCCATCCTCACCACAGTGAGCCACAAACTCTACTTTCTATACTATGAAAGTGAATGTAAAAGCATGTTTCTACATGTTGCAATGACTGTCTGAATTCACAGGTATCAGTAGTCAACTCACTACAAGGTGATACTGCATCTAACAAATTACCTCCATCTATCCCAGTAATGCCATGGTAATTAAAACCATTTCTTATTATGACAAAATACAGTAGTCGCTGGATAAATGCACGCCCTTTGGACGCTGAGAAAAGCGTGCGTTTATGCGTACTGTGTGAGTATGTAAAATCACTGGGGGATAACTCTTCATTAAAGGTAAGATGTCATGGATTATTATTGACTATCACGCACATTAGCACGACAGGTAGGCCGATACGCTGGCATGTGAGTGTAATACTGATTGCTTTTTAAATTTTGTTTTTTGTTTCTTTGGGGTTTTGTTGTTTTTTTAATTTGACATCTTGAAAAGCGTAGCAAAAGTCATACAAATTTTCGGAAGATAATGCTTTGGTCCTAGCTTTGTAAAAGAAGTGACTGCGCAAAGGTAGATCTAGATCTATCAATAATTTTCATGCTCAAAACAAACCTTGTAACTATGTACACTCAACCTTGAGAGCCAATCACTCATTGTCTGTGAACATTAAGCCCCGCCCTCACACCCTTGCTCTCTTTCAGTGAGTGTGTGCATCACCTGTCACTGTCATCGATCGTAGTCTATTTCATTGCATTGAATTTCCGATTACTGCCTTAGCCAATCATAACGCAGCTGGGTCGATCGATAAAGTCGCGTTCCACAGATGAATAATAATATTGGATAGACAGCCTTTGAACATCGAGAAATCAGTCCCCCCCAAATCCCCCTTTCTCTCTCTCTTCCCCCCCCTCCCCCCCCCCCCTCTCTGATCTCTCTCTGAGGAGCGGGATCGACAGTGTATGCCAGACATGACATAAGACTGTCTGACACCTTTGTCTGGGTAGTGCTTGGACTCGGACAGACAATGAAGCTAGACATGGAAGAAGACTGACACACTAGTGACACGTTTGCCCTAGACCTAGCATTGCTCGCTAAAGTGTGCCATCTGTTCTCATGCTATTGTTATTTCTGACAAAAGCTCAACAAAATACTTGTTTTAAGGCCTCTAATGGATGGGTATGAAGTTGCACTACAGAGAAAAAACGTGCCTTATGCGTAACGACTGTGTCTTTACACAGTGTTAGTGTTAGTGTTATTATATGGTAAAAAATCGGTCAACAGAGGAAAGCGTGTGTTTATGCAGAGTGTGCTTTTATGAGGTGTGCGTTTATCCAGCGACTACTGTAATGCCTTTACAAGGTACATGTAATAAGAGAGCGAGGAGAAAGAGTGAGAAACTTTTTACTTCTATCTTTTAAATTTATGTACTCAATGTATAGCAGTGGTTTCTGTCCCAAGGACAATTTACAGTATTAGCTTACTTGCTTTACTGCTAAATAATTGTGATGATTGTTTTTTTTTAAAGCTTTAGCGGTTGTATCAATGGCAACATAGAATCCTATCCTGCTGCTCTACTGCTGGTCAGACCTGTTGTCATTTTATATAGGGTCATTCATGTAATATCTAAGTAGGAACAATGACTTCATGCACTTCTCAAATAAACATAAAGCACTGATTAATAAATATCAGCAGTTGTGATACACAACTCTTAGGCTGAGACAGCTGTACTTCTACCAGTGTCAATTGCTATCTGACAAGGCAATGTCCACTGTTTGGCTTGTGCCCATTGAAAGATTTGTGTGTGCGTATGTGTGAGAGAGAGAGAGAGAAGACAGAAAAGAGATAGACATGAGATTCACTCATGTATTATATTTATGAAAGAGAAAGGTATCTGAGAGAGGAAGGTGAAGTGTGTCCGATGTTACCATAACTGTTGTTATTTGTTGGATTAAACTTATGATGGGTTTATTCTGTAAAACTATAGAGCGATCGTTTTGAGATGGAGCTAAATGATACCAAATCTGCAAATTAAAACTGTATTAGTTTTATATTATTACTATTATTATGATTATTATTATGATCAGTAAGTGACCAATCTGAGATTTTAAATGATAAATGGCCTTTACTTTTTCAGTACCATTCAAACTATTGCTGATTTCTTATCAACCACGAATTGTTATTTAAAATTTCAAATATCGTTGAGTAATGACTGACTTGTGTTCATATAATTTGCCATATTTTTTAAAGCTTACTTATGTTTGATTTAGTATTGTTACATTTTGTTAAAAAAAAAAAGAAAAGAAGAAGTGGATCATGTCACAATATGTTATGTTTTGAATTTCCAAGCCAGTTTTTGAATTCAATTAAAGATGTTCAGGTTTGACAGAAATTTCATCTGATTCAGTTAAAGATTCACAGAGCTATAGAATTGGATATTATCTATAGACAGAATTTTGCGATGACAGTGACAGTGGACGCTGCAAAGGTCAATTTTTATCTTAGTCAAATGTTTTTTGACGGTCCCATCCCCAACACATGTATTAGTTCATAAAAAACTCTTTAAGTCGACATCGAGTTAAGTAACACTGCCTTTCAAGTCGATCTTTCTTCACGGCCCGTAGTCGGTAAAATGAGTGAACATAAGATTACATAAGTAGATGTTCAAATAGCATCCGTTGCCGTCAATCCCGAATAAGAACGTGATCAATGTAGATGTACCTGGGTGGGACCAGTAAATATAATAGCTTAGGTCTCTGATTCGTATTGTCAGCATTGAGATGTGACTATTGCGACTGACCAGGAGAGAGAGAGATGGGTGAGAATAATATTCTGCCCCCTCCTTTGTTCAATACATTGTGTAATACAGTATGTAACACATCATGCAATGTTGATAAAGTACAACTTTATGGTGTGTGTGTGTAATACAGTACGTAACACATCATGCAATGTTGAGAAAGTACAACTTTATGGTGTGTGTGCATATTGGGGGGGGGGGGGGTTAGGATTTTACTCCTACCCTATCATTGTATACTGGCCATTGTCATCATTATCATTGGAATCTCTGTGAAGCAGTTGACAAAACAGACAATTGGATTACAATTGAAGACGTAGATCTAATCGCATATGCAGTCATGCGATACTAGTCCATCGCCATTTCTCTCTTTCACTTGGGATTCTACCACTACCACTACGCTCAATCAGAAGTACACACGCATATGAGCACATGTCAGTTACTGAGTCAATGATATTAATAATACCCAAGACCATTGCGGTGAAAGTTCTGTCAAGGGAGGGGACGGAACAATTGCTTAAGTCAAATTTTCATTTACATAGATCAATCTTTTTATTTGGTTCCTTGAACATCGGCTTATGCGGCATCCACTGTAGTAGTATCATGCATTTCTTGTTTTTCAAAATTTTACAAAATCTACATGCTGTTGTTTTTTTGGTTTTTCTCCATTTGATTTTGACAAACACTTAATAGGTCAAGGTAAGAGATACTCATAACAGTAAGGGTGTATGGTAATCAGATCCAGTTTATTATCTCACACAACCAAAAAAAGCCACAGTCGATTTGGTCGTGGAATCTTGTGTTGTTTCTCTTAGAGCAGGTGGTTGGCAGGCGACACTGGTGATAGGTCCTACTTGCTTTCCTTCAGGTTAAAGTCTTTTGCATGTCGTTTGTCTTACTGTTTCCTTTTTAATTCATTTTGATACCACTGCCAAAACTTCATATTTTACTTATTCTTTACAAATATATCATAGACTATATGAAGGCAGCTAGTGCGTGGTACTTAACTGGTATACTGGTAGGTTTTTTCCTTTCGCCCTTCACATTTCTTTTGTCTTGCTGTTTCCTCTTCTTGATTCACCCTGGCAATCACTGCACATGGTGGACAGAGTAAATTTCATGAAAACAATCTTGCTGTTTCCTCTTAATTCGTCTTGAGGATCACTGTAAGTGGTGGACGAGGTGAATTGCAATGAAACAGACAACAAACGAAATAATATCTATCATCCTCTTCAAAAACCTCAACATGTTTTAGGCCTTTTTGCAGCCCTCGGGTGAGCGGTTGGCAGGCACTATTGGTAGGTCCTACTTCTTTCCTTTTGCTTACATTGCATCTTGCTGTTTCAATTGACCCTGAGATCATTGCACTTGGTGGACTGGTAAATTCCAATGAAACAAAGCAAATCAGCCCTCGCACACAAGCTACACTTAGCTCAGTTGCATGCTTCTCACTTATTTCATTGAAACATCAGTAAAGTGAATGTGTCAGGTATATGTTGTGCAAACTACATACAATCTACTGCTAGTTATCTGACACTGTTAGTGTTAAACATCCTCTATGTCCATGACACATTAAGGTAACAGAAATAATAATTGTTCTAATGAATCATGAACATGAGTAACACCTTTTTTTACTTTTCTTCATTACGAGACCTTTGAATTTATCGCTTTTTGGGATGGAACCCTTGCACTTGTTTCCAAGTACGCGTGTCAGATATCTGAGTATGATGGATAACTCACAGTCGGATAACTCACAGCCAACTGCAGTTGTATGTGCAACGGTTATAGTAACTAATAAAGATGTGTGTTTTGATTTTACTGAAGCCATTTTATCTAAATGTATGTTATTCTGAGAAGGTCTTTCTTTGTGTATCAAAGGCTCTGTTGCCAGGATGCAAAGAGTAACCATATTTTGCAATAGTTTCTGAATGATCCCAAGATCGTTTTCATTTGAGAAATTTTTCTACCAAAAGTGACGTTTACTTAAGGCAAATGTCATTGTTTTCCCATCTTTTAGTAGAATTTTCATTCACTTGAGCTGCCTTTTTAAACAGGTTTTGGAACAGTGTTGTACCGGTACTAACTGGATTTAATATTAATAATCATACTTGACATCATGCAGAGTATAAAATGCTTGTTAAAAAAAAAAAAATGCAACAAACATATTATATTTGATCAAAGCAACATTTCTAAAAATTTGTCTTCCGCTGATCATTTGTAAACTTGTCTTAGTTTGTAATCATTAGTTTAGAACTCATTCATTTTGTCTTTCACTTATTCTAAAATTTACTCACTGAGATTGCTGAACAGAAAATGTTATGTCATACCTACTTAAAACAGGAATTGTAAGTAATGTAAGTTTTTCTTCATTTGTACGCATCTTGTAAAAACATATTTTTAAAATGTATAGGTTTTGTATGTCTACACGCTACACACTTAAAGTTAAAGGGTCATTATTTTAATAGGGTTTTTTTGGGTTTTGTTTTACCAGAGCAACATCATCTTCTATAGTATTATAATTACCTCTGACAAAGGAGAAGATTATGTTTCTAATTTCTAGTCATGTGTGAAGAAAATTACTCAAAAACGTATTAACAGATGATCAAATTTTCAAGATAGGTTGGAAATGATACAATGAACATCTGATTCAAATATGGGGTGTTTAAACCATTTAAAGGATTCTTTAGTATAGGATATAGACCCATTTTCATTTTTTCCTTATTTTTTTATCATGGCTAAATACTATGTCTTTAAAATAGCGCGCAATACTGCTGTCGTGGTCAATTTCACACCCCACTTTGTCTCTTTTAACGTATTGTGATTGGTGGGTGGACATCTTCAAGCAAAGTTCAAAACAAATGAAAACGATTTTTCTCATCAGAATATTAGATTTAGATCTAGCTAATAAATCTTTTCTCCAAAAGCTTTAAACATTCTCCAGTGTCTTGACCTCAAGAACAGCCAACCCATTCATTATGCAAGAAGTAGCTAAGACTAAGATAGAGATTGCAATATTATTGTTTATTTCAACGTATAGATGTAGAATCTAGATAAGGATAGAAATTTCTAACAACATGTAGAGCTAGTGCAGTTGATCTTAGATGTTGTTTTGAAACGGAACTAAATCGAGATTTAGATAGATCAAGCACTTCATTTAGATTCCTAATTCCAGATTTACATGTAAATTTTATAGATTTAAATCTAGATTGCTAGAAGAATGTAAGCCTCATGAATGGTATGGAACCAAAAAACAAAAATTTCAAGACATTAAGAGTTAGAGACTGACAAATTTCAAATAGATGTTATAAAAGGAAATTTAAATTGTTATTGCTCATCAACATCATATATAAATATTATGTTGCATTATAAAAATGCTGCATTTCTAATAATGTCATATGGGGGTAATGAGTGGCCTTGGCGGAGATCTGAGCTCTGAGTGCTTTCTAGTTTGTCATGTCATCATGGCATTTATACTAATAGTGCAAAGTTGTAAAGTAACAATTCATAAGTAATGTCCCTTTGTGCAAGATTAGCATTTGCATTTCCATAGATTGAAAATTAGACAAAAGAATTTTGAAGCTCGATCTAGATTCTATACATATATGTCTATGGTATGCTTTTACACTATACAGCCATTTATGTATTTGCATATTATATTACTATTATCTGTGTATTTATATTGAATCATACAAAATCTTATTGACAGATTGTCTGATCCAAACAGATTTACCTTACTTTTCTCAAATTCTCATTCAATGTTGTTATTGAGAAATGATGTTACAATAACAAAAATAAAAAAAGATCTTATGTTTTAAAAATAGCTTATTTCTCTTATTACTTTATTGACTTATAATTGTCTGAGAGAAAATTTGAGTGAATGTAAAAAAGAACAAATTGTAAAATAAATTTAGGCATAAAAATAAGATAGAAGTTATGCAGGAGATGATGAATAAATATTTAAAACAATTCAGACATCCAGATTTGGATTAAAAGAGATGATTTACTTTCATGGTCTCTGATTCTGAACAGAAAATTGTGTATGGTCATGGTGACATAGCAATATGCTAATATAGTAATCATGCTATTCAAAAAGAAAAAAGAAAGAACAGAGCCATCAATAATCGTAGGCCTACAGGACCATAACATATACTTATATATATAAAACATAACAAAGAACAAACATAAGCATTGCAATGCATTTTTAATTAATGATATTTTTCTCACATTTTTGTTACAGTTACAGCTTACATTTTCTTTTTAACAGCACATGGAGGTTGCTCTCATGTTCTTTTCAACCAAAAGCGTCCCAACAGCTTCATTCGTTTTTGATTTGTACATATATCTATTTGCAGTAATAATAATAATAATAATAATAATGCACATTTATATTGCACCAATACCTCATCATATTGCGCATTACAAAAAAAAAAAGAAAATAATATAACTTATTCACTACACACACAACCACACAGAAAAATTCAAAAACAGGCTTAAAATTACATTGTTAAATGATACTCTCTAACCAGAAACATGAAACGCTTTTCTAAATAAATGTTTTCAAGCGATTCTTGAAAACATCCAGAGATGGTGATAATTTCACGTCATTGGTGAGATCATTCCACACCCTGGGAACGAAATGTTGGAAGCTGCGTTCACCAACCTGTTTTAAATTATTTTTGAGAGGATTCGTTTGCTTTTGATTGACCTGTGATATTCATTATGCAAAGGAAGTTCATTATGGCCTTCTAAAATAACTCTCGCTTTAATAGTGGCATTTTCCTTGTAGAGCTGATTGGGCTTTGCAGTCCATGTGCCGTCATTTCAAAGCAGAAGTCATGATACTAATGTTATATGATTCAGATTTTTTTTTAAATTAAAGAAATCACCGTACATTGATGCCCAGGCCATCATATAAATTAGGTTATGAAAATAGGATGCTGAGGTCAAAATGTCAATCCTGAGCTTACGATAATTATAATGATATTCCGGCCATTGGTTATTGACGCAGAGGTCATGAACCTGATTCAGAGGTCATTATGTCGATGCTTAAGGTAACAGTAACAGTGTTGAACTGAAGTGATAGCCAAAACGTTGATTACGATTTCACCAGAGGTCAAGACTGATAATATTATGATAATTGGTAGTCATGACCTCGACACGGACGTCACTGTGAATACTGTGAACACTGATAATAGTGATAGTGTCAGATTGTGATGCTAATGTTACGATACAAATGAAAGTTACTGCATGGATTCATGGATGTATGCAACACGATATTGTTGTTATGGTTCTGATATAAAAGTCAGTATATTGAAAGTCACTTCACTGACGAAAGGACATCATGCTTTCCTTCTTTCACTTATCTTTCATATTGCTGTTTCCTCTTAATTCACCCTGAGGTCACTGCAATGGTGGTTGGGATAAATTTAAATGAAACAAACAATATTACAAGCATGTTACACTACAATCTGGATGATACATTTTTGTACCAAGTACGACTATTAGATCGAGTTAGCCTTCGATACTGAAGTTACCCAGGTAGGGGTGAACGGCACTATTCCAACTTTTTAATTACCTGTTCAAAATGGCGACTTCGGTGAATGAAAGTTTTATTCAAAGACGGATGAAACAATGACATCTTCAATAATTAATAGAAACATTTCTTAAATGAAAACGATTTTGGGGTCAGTAGAACCGACATGCAAAATATGGTTACACTCACTACTCTTACTCTTAGTCTTAGGGGCAAGGCAACAGAAACTGGCGAACAAAAATGACCAACTCAGAATTGTATATAATATTAATATTATAGATAAAAGACACATTTTCTAAGTTAGCTAAACTCCATTTCGGTGTGCCACAGGGTTCGTTGTTAGGTCCCATTCTGTTTACATTATACACACAAGAAGTAGTTCAAATAATACAAAAAATTAGGTAATGTACCATCTCTATGCTGACAACACTCAGCTGTATATCAAAACAAATATCAACGACCTTTCCCATAACACTAATTCTTGAAAATTGCATCTTAAACATAAACAATTGGATGACCAAAAAAAACTCCAATTAAATTAATCCAAAGCAGAATGCCTGGTCATGACAGGACCATCCGAAAACAGAATCAGTGAAAAGAATGTCATAATCAGTGTAAATCATAATGGCAATGAAATTATTCCAAAGGACACCGCCAAAAAATTGGGCGTAGTTTTTTAATGTCGAACCACATTTACTTATTATGTAGAACTCTCTATTTAGAATTGAGCAGAATTAATTTGATCAGAAAGTATGCATCACACAGAGTTGTAACAGTCCTTATTGTATTATTGTTTTTGTTTTTTTAATAGACTACTGCAACGCCCTTCTTTTTGGTCCCCCTCTGAAAGGCTGAGAAAGCTACAGAGAATTCAAAACTTCGCTGCTAAAGTAAAATTGTTAAAAAACCCAACAAATCCGATCACTTCTCAAATCTCTCCACTAGCTTCCCGTGAAGCAAAGAATTGAATATAAAATTGCCACTTTGGCATACAATTGCCTCAATGATTCTGTACATACGTACCTAACTCAACTTTTATGTAAAAAGACCCTGACAAGAAGTTTGTGCTCCTCCAATGACACAATTTTAAAACTTCCAAAATGTATCTAAAATCCTATGGTGAGCGAGCTTTTTGAATCCTCTGCCTCAAAAGTTTGGAACAGTTTGCCTCAGGAGACCAAACCGAAGGGAACCCTTAAGTCCTTCAAAATGTCTTTGAAACACCCCTGTTTTTAAACGCATACCCACCAAACTAAGTGTACATGCATTGTTAATAAATAATTTAAGTTGTATGCATGTAATTATTTTTATTTTTGTACTTCACCTCTCTTGTAATTTTATGTAAATTATTTTATTTCCGTTTGCATTACACACTTTTATAATTTTCTTGTATTGAAATTATATTTTATTTTATTGACATTCTTATGTTGTGTACTATGACTATGACATGTCACTGTAAAGCGCTCAGAGGTTGATCTAGTATTGATGATGAGGGCTACAGAAATGTATTTTTTAAATTATTATTATTATTATTATTATTATTATTATTATTATTATTATTATTATTATTATTATTATTATTATTATTATTATTATTATTATTATTATTATAATGATCATCATCATCGTTATTATTATTATTATTATTATTATTATTATTATTATTATTATTATTATTATTATTATTATTATTATTATTATTATTATTATTATTATTATTATTATTATTATTATTATTATTATTATTAATATTATTATTATTGTTATTATTATCATAAATCTTTTATAACCGTTTGTTCGGCCATGTTGTCAAGGGTAAAGCGCAAACAAGGAGCAATGCCAGCTATAGGTTAGGTTCACAAATCTAAGACCAAGAGGACACCCACCCCACAGATGGTCCGAAACATCAGGGAGCAGTGCGGTATTCTGCTCCTCACAGCGGACAGAAGGGTACTATCCTAGGAAATCTCAATATAGGTAGTTCCAGGTACTATCCAAAGAAAACTGGAGGAAATATGTGTCGCAAGGGAGGGGGCGTCATGTCCTATGCAATTAAGTCAAGTTAAATCAAGTCAAAGCTCAATGTATTGATGTAGCGTAAAGGTCAGGATGCTGATATTATGATTCAGATAGAAAGGTAACTACATTGATGTCCGTCCCTTTCACATACGCAAGAACAGATGCAGAACAAAGCAACATCTTAAAGAACATTTCAACGCAGGCTGGCCTCAGGATGAACAAACCAAAGAGAAAAATACTGAAAATCTCACGAACATTGTGATTGACAACAAACCACTTGAAGAAGTCAAATAATTTACGTATTTGGTCAGTATAGGGGATTTAAACGGGGAAATATGAGATTAGGAAAGGGTAGGGAAGCATTTCACCAATTCAAAAATTTTACGAAGACGGAGAAAACATCAACGTAAACGTGAAGGCAGTACTTATATATGGAGCGTAAACATAGAGATTGAACAAAACAACAGCCAACAATCTCCAATCATTCGTAAACAAATGTCTGAGGAATATATTGGGCATTCATTGGCCGGAAATAACAAGAAATGTTGAGGTGTAGCTCAGAACAGGAGATGGGGCTATTGAAAAAGAAATCGTTCCCCATACACCGAAAGGTAGAATGGGAACTGATAAAGAAAGAAAGAAAGAAAGAGAGAGAGGGGGGGGGTCCCGATGATGATGTTATGATTCATATATTATAAATGCCACACTCCTTTGGTGTAGGGTTCTTTCATTCTTTCTTTATTTATTTCTTTATCAGTTCCCATTCTACCTTTCGGTCTATGGGTTCAGATGCCCGAGATGATCTTTTTCCAGGATGCTCAGGACTGGCCTTTTCTGCTGCCTTAAAAAAAAATAATTCTATACTTTAATGCCTCTTTTACATCTTCTTCCTACTTTCTCCGAGGTCTGCCTTTGGTCATCGGCTTTAGCACTGTATACTGATTTAGCTAGTATATTGGCATTCATTCTGTTTACATGCCCAAACCATCTCAATTGATTTGTTTCTATCTTAGTTTGTATGCCATCTGCTTTGGCTTGATCTCTTATTGTTGTGTTTCTGATTTTGTCTCTTTTAGTTTTCTTTACTACTCTTCTGTGATATTTCATTTCAGCTATAATTTGTACTCTACTGTACTCTCTACTGTCTAGAGTCCAGGTTTTGCTGCCATAGAGGAGGGAAGGACAATAAACTGTGTTGTATACAGCCATTTTGGTTTTTGTTGACAATTCTCGTTTACCTATAAATGCCTTTCATATTATTATCATTGCCTTTTTGATTCTCTGGCTGATTTCTTCTCTTAGTTTTCCCTCTGAGTTAATCATTACTCCTGGTAATTGTAGCTTTAAACTTGTTCTAAATTCTCCTGCCTAATTTAAGATTTTGTGTTTCAGCTTCCCTAGTTACTAGCATTATTTTGGTTTTATTTACATTTACTTTGATTCCTCTTTTATGTAGTTCATTGTTTATCATGTTGATATTCGACTGAAGGCCCCTTTCTGATTTTCCAAACAGAACTAAATAATCGGCAAATGAAAGCATCGATACATTGACTGGTTTGAGCTTCCACACACCTACATTCATTTTCTTAATTGAGGATGCCTTTGCAACTGAATCCATAAATGAGATAAACAAAAGAGGACTTGGGATACAACCCTGTCTTACTCCTATATCTACATCAAATTCTGCAGATACATTTCCAGCTACTCTCACTGCACATGTTGGTTTATTGTAAACACTTTTAATGGCTTCTATTAAATGTTGCCGTAGATTGTCCCTCCTCACAGTGTCAAATGTCAATAAAACATAGGTGCAAGTCAATGTTTCTCTCAAGAATTATTTCTATTATTTGTCTAATTGTAAATATGTAGTCTTATACATTTCTTCCTGGTCTAAGTCCACTCTGATGTTCTTCAATCTGATCCTCTTTTCTTTTCCTTAGTCTCATTTCCAGTATCCTGGCATACACTTTTCCTGGTACGCTAAGAAGTGATATCCCTCTATAGTTTGAGCATTCCATAGTTGATAATTTCTTATGTATTGGTACTACCGTTCCCTTCTGCCAGTCGTCTGGCACCTGTTTGGACTTCCTTGCTTGTTGGCATATTGCATGTAATAGTTTGTCTACTATCTCCTTGGTTTTTTAATCATCTCTGGATAATATTGATTTACTTCTGAGGCCCTTCTTAATTTCACTTTCCTTATAACTGTTTGGATTTCTTCCATTGAGATATCTAGACCTTCAGCTGTCTCCTTTGAATTACTTGTTACTCTTACTAATTGATCTTTACTCATTGTTGCATATGTTTTGGAGGGATTATGTAATTGGTACTGCTGTTATCATTCGAAAAAAAACCTCGAGAAAATGTTTCACCCATCGGCGGGGCTCGAACCCACTACCTTTTGGTTGAGAGTTCGACACCTTGCCTCTGGACTACCGATTCCCCTAATTAATACGGATGAACAATTCATTATGGATACCTCACGAGCTTAATAATAAAAAAAAAAATTGATTTGATTTATCCATGTCCACAACTAAGGTGATCTCACCTCACGAGTTAAATAATAAAAAAATTTGATTTGATTTACCCATGTCCACAACTAAGGTGATCTCACCTCACGAGTTAAATAATAAAAAATTTGATTTGATTTACCCATGTCCACAACTAAAGTGATCTCACCTCATGAGTTAAATAATAAAAAATTTGATTTGATTTACCCATGTCCACAACTAAGGCGACCTCGGGGTTTTTGGTAGAATCTTTAATTTTGCCCGGACTGCCTTGTAAACAGTCAAGGGACAATGTTGTGATCTGCACATGGGACCTCCTTTTTTTGTCGTCCGTCTCCGATGGGACTAGGTATCGATCCACCTTCCTGGACCAGGATGTAGATTTTACTCGATAAAAACTCGAGGAATTTTTTCAACCGTTGGCGGAATTTTGAACCCACCACCTTTTGGTTGAGATGCCGACACTTTGCCTCTGGACTACCGAGTTCCCCAACTCACGAGGTATAAATCGCTGAGAAGAACAGTGTCGGAAGGGAAAGTAAACGGAAGAAGAACTAGAACTAAAAGATCACGAAGACAATGGAAGCGTGGCATGCGAGAATCCTTACAAATTAAATATCGACGAGACACTGTAAGACTTGCCATTGTAAAGAAAATATTTCCGTGAGGCCATGAGAGCCGCCATTTCATAAGGATAAGCAATGGATGATGATACATTATAATAATAATTACGCTTGTGTGTGACCCTCTAGCTCTTGGTAAAACAAAGTTTTGAACAGTCATTACTTTAACGAGTGTTCACCGGTGCTTTTAGTATGTACCAAAACAGAGCGTATTTTTAAGGCGAACGTCACTCATGCATGGATTCAGGAAAAGAAAAAAGTTGAACTTTGATAAGACCGACATTTTTATATGACAGTATATTCTTAGTTTCCATTGCTGTCGGCCTCGATTTAAATCCAGAATTATGCCAAATGAGGCCTAGATTTTCCTTTGAGGAGCTGTGAATTCCATGTGATTACAGGACATTATAGCAAAAAGACGAGGTATGTTTTCATTTCTTTGCGCAAATGCGAGATTTGGAGAGAGGGGGAGGTGGGAGGGGGGGGCTTTTAGTTGCTCGCTTATTAATTTCTCTAACGTTCAAGGACAAGTTGACAAACGCTAACATACCGCACTGGCATCTGGCATCTGACATCTCTCTCTCTCTCTCTCTCTCTCTCTCTCTCTCTCTCTCTCTCTCTCTCTCTCTCTCTCTCTCTCTCTCTCTCTGTCTCTGTCTCTGTCTCTGTCTCTGTCTCTGTCTCTGTCTCTGTCTCTGTCTCTCTGTCTCTGTCTCTGTCTCTGTCTCTGTCTCTGTCTCTGTCTCTCTGTCTCTGTCTCTGTCTCTCTCTCTCTCTGTCTCTGTCTCTGTCTCTCTCTCTCTCTCTCTCTCTCTCTGTCTCTCTCTCTCTCTCTCTCTCTCTCTCTCTCTCTCTCTCTCTCTCTCTCTCTCTCTCTCTCTCTCTCTCTCCCTCTCTCTCTCTCTCTCTCTCTCTCTCTCTCTCTCTCTCTCTCTCTCTCTCTCTCTCTCTCTCTCTCTCCTCTCTCCTCTCTCTCTCTCTCTCTCTCTCTCTCTCTCTCTCTCTCTCTCTCTCTCTCTCTCTCTCTCTCTATATATATATATATATATATATATATATATATATATATATATATATATATATATATATATATATATATATATATATATATATATCATACATACACACACACGGTACATGCAACGGCTTCTTGTTTACATTATCGACCGAGAACAGATATGAGATTGAGATCAGATTGAATTCTTAGTCTAACAGTATTACTATTACTTACCTACAGCGTCGTATATTTCGTTTGCTGCCGGCATCTCCCTTTGGATCTGCTCTCTCCAATCTTCTTCTCTCCGCGGTGGCGTAAATGTGCGTACGGTTTCGTCTGGTCCATTCTTTGATGTCAGAATATCATCTTTTCGGCCTTTCTCTTCCTCTTTTGCCTCCCTCCTTTCCATTAACGCGCATTTGTTTCTGAAGGCAGGCCTAATGAAAGAGCTTCCTTTTCTTTATTTTGTTTAAGAGCTCTCTGTAGTGTTGAGCTCTTTTAGAATATCTTTGTCCGTTCTTTTCTCTTTCCAGTTTACTCTCAAAAGACGCCTGTAAAGCCATGTTTCTGCAAATTCTGTTTTCTTTTCATTTCTCTTTTGCCGTGTCCATCCCTCTGCCCGTAAGTCATCACCGTCCCAACTAAACATTTCATGACTCTGATTTTCATATGTTTGGCAATACCTTTATCTTTCCTTATATTTGTAAGGTCTATCCTTATTTTCTCTGCCATCGCAATTCTGGTGTTGTCTGTGGGGCAGTCGGCATTGTCGGTTTTTACAGATGCTAAATAGTTTAAATCAGTAACACATTCTATGTCTTTGTTGTCGATGGTTACACGATTACATGGTTGCTCTCCGACGTGTATGCATTTTATTTTTCTTTGCGTTCATTTTGAGGCTTTTTCTTTTCTCCAGCTGAATTTAATTTGTTTATAATTGATATTGCTTCCGTATGGTCGTTAGCACACAAGGCTGTGTCTTCTGCATATCTTAGGTTTGGGACTTTCCTTCCTCCTACTAATATCTCATATTCTTCCATATCAGCATCTCTCAGAATTTGTTCAGTGCATGGGCTAAAGAGGTCTGGTGATAGAATACAACCTTGTCTAACAACTTTTCCAATTTTGATAGGATCTGTATGAGAGCAATTCCATCAAATTTTTGCTTCTTGGCCTGTGTATAAGGACTGTATTAGAGCAGTAAGGTAAGGGGAAGCCCATCGTGTTAAGAGTCTTGAAAAGTTCATTATGGCTCACGCTGTCAAAAGTCGTGCAGGGGCCAATGAAGATGATATAATAAATATGCCTTCTTGTGTATTTCGATCAACGTCACTTTCATGACCTAGATGGTGCATAACATGTCACCAGTGCCTCTGTCGGGTCTGAAACCGTTCTTCCTCTCCTTTGACTTTTAGTCTATCAAGGATAATATGCAGCATGATTATACATGATTGACTAATCAGTGCTATTGTTCTATAGATACCACAGTCTTTTACATCGCCAGCTTTGTGAAACATCACTAATTCTTGTTGTTTTCATTCCCTAGCTACTGGCAAGAATTCCAGATAGTGCAGCATATTTTCTCCAACGAGTCAATGCTGTTTCTAGGTCTGTGAGTGTTTCTCTGTGGACATTCTTTACGGCAAGTTGTTTTGGTTGAAATTCTTTTCGCGTGACCAATTTTATCTTATACAATAGTTGATTTGCTGTTTTTGTCAAATTTTTGGATCTGTGGGTTTTCTTTTTTTAACCATCCTGTCTTGTCGTCATTAACCTGTCTTTTTATTTCTATTTTACGTCTCTTACATTCTTGTTTGTCTCCTTTTCGCCTGGCTTTTCTTTTCTCGTTGGCAAGTTATATTGTTTTCTTCCTTCTCCAAGGCTTTGCTTTCTTTGTAACTTTTCGTTTCCCCGAAAGTGACTGCGGTTTTGTTTCCATATGTCTTTCATAATATCCATTCGTTAATCTGCATGTATTTTTTCTTCAAGCGTTTTTAAGAGGGCTTCAAATTTTTTTTTCTGTTTCTATTCAATATTTTTGTCCATATCCGGTTCATGCAGTTTCTCTAGATCGTATCGCACTAGGAATCTACCTGTTCTCGTTTCCTAGAACCTTTCAGTTTCATCTTTGCTATAAGTAAGATGTGATCAGTATTACAGTCAGCACATGGCTTGGTGTTGCAACTGATAAAGCTTGAGAACCAGTTTTTACTGACTATTATGTAGTCAATTTGATTCTTTACTAATCCATTTGGTGATATCCAGGTGTAGTTTCATCCGCGATGACATTCAAACCATGAGTGGAGAATCATAAGTTGGTTTGCTTTTGAGAAAGCCAAAAGGTGCTCGCCGTTTATATTTCTTTGTCCCAGACCGTGAGGACCAAGCCTTTGGTGTTTTGAGCTGCCTTCTCCAACCTTGGCATTACAATCGCTCATTATTATAGTAGCATTCTTGGTCTTTATGGAAGATGTTATTGATTGTAGTCCGTTGTATTGTAAACTTGATCTGTGTCATCTTCGTTATATTGCAGCTTTGATGCATAAACTTTCACTAGCGTTGTTTTCACAGGTTTTGGGTCAATATGAATAATACATATTCTCTTTGACACGACATCATAGCTGACAAGTTGATATTATTAGTGTCATTATAAATGTATTATATTTACGCTTTCAAAGAAATCTTTTCACACTCTGAAATCGATTGCCACGCGCATAAATATTTAAGTTACGCATAGTAGTCTGTGTCTGGATCGAATTATGGTAAACTTATATCACAATATTCATATTATGCAAATAATGTAATACAATCCATATTGAAACTTCCCAACGGTGTAATGAAAAAGTAGGGATAGGCTCATCTTATTATTCAAAAACATTGCCACAAAGATCAATAATCGTCGATGTTTCAACAGCAGTTCACGTTGTGAATGACTGCCTACCTATGTGCTATCCGATTTCTCCTCCGCTTGCAGACCATACTGACTGCATCTTTATTGTATATATACAAATTTTTACAACAGTTTTTAATTGTTTTAAATAAAGCCAATTTAATGCCACACTTAAACAGTTGTGAGTAGTATCAATCAGCTACGAATCCTAAGATATCGCCATGGTGGTCAGAGTTTATTTCAAAGCAACAATTAAAACCGTGAAATCTGGGTGGACGAGGAAAATTCAAATGAAACTGAAAATGAAACTTTCTCTCCAGCGAACTTACCTGTCGTTTTTTCTTGTTTTAAACTTCATTTTTTAATGATACTGTAGTAAACGTAAGAGAATGAACAGCTAATAATAAGAGAGAACTTGGAAAAACCGTGAGATTGGGGGAAATGGGGGGGGGGGGAGAAATATTGCACGGTATATCTCACGCAATTTTGAGAAATTTTGCAGTGAGCTATTTATCATGTACAAGCATGCCGTAAGTAATTATGGATTATGATTTCTCTTTATTTCTAAAGCTGTGTCTTTGAACTTTGACTGCGGTTAAATCAGAAACCACTGTATCAGTTACGGGCGATATCAAGTACGATAATCAGATTAAATTAGTACTCGATACTGAAGTTACGCGGGCTTTTTATTATGATGACCGGAAATCGAGAAATTAGATCTAGTAACAATAGAAGGTTTGGTGGGTGGCAGGCAAAACAATATTTTTTCCAATCAATTAAAACAATGGTTTGATCCAATAGTTTTTTCGCTAAGAACCTAAAGCATGCTGTTTGAAATATACATGTGAAATATGGAGTTTGTGGGTGCAGTGGTTCTTGAGTTATGAGCGGTCAAAATTAGAGACGTTCAACTTTATATTATACAAGCATGCCCGTAGACAATGATGATGTTTACTCTTTTACCACATTCTTTTTTTCAACAATGAACTACTCAATAAGTTACCGACCGTAGGTGATATCAAGTACCGGTGTATTCGATATTTAGGTGAGTCGGGGTTTTCATTGCAGATCTAATTACCGGAAATAAAGGAATGAATAACAATAACAATAACAAGTTTCGTGGATCGCAGGTAAAACAATATTTTTCCCAATCAACTAAAATACAGATTTGACCCAAGAGTTTATTCGCTAAGAACCTAAACCAGGCTATTTGAAATCTACCTGTGATTATGCTTTCGAGCCGGACCTCCATAATATTGAATGTTGCAAACTATTAGAACAAGTACACAATATGTTAAAAGTGGACGTGGGTATAGTCAAAAAATGCTGAGATAATTATTATATCTTCATAGATAGTTTCGTTGATTAGACCAAAAGATCATAAGAAAGCGATCTGCCATTTCTCTGAACCCTGTGGAAAATGAAAAACTAGGAACAGACAAGTTTGAATTTGTTTTTGTGTTCAATTGACTGTAGGCTGGCATCGATGGGTGGACTAGTGTCTATATCGGTAACACGAATGCAGACAACAAACACTGCAAAAAGCCCATTGCCAAGCAAATTATACCACCTCGCTCTTTATAAACAATAATGGCATTTAAAAAAGAAATACGGCTTTTCCAAGTATTCTGAACTTATATTTATTTATGACGGCTTACATTTCAGACAACGTCGAGTGTCAACCCCCCCCCCCCTAAGTCTGTCACTTTTATGTGACTCTCAGAACAAATTTTTGCAGAGATAAATAAAGAAAACGCTACTAACAGTCACCAACCATTGGCGTCATGAAAACTCCATAAATGTTGCTGAAAAGTAGCGGAAGAAAGTACACACAATGTTTGAGGAAACGCACAAATGCTAGCACACCGGAAATACCAAAACACGAGGCAAAATTGCGCTAATGCTGGTACCATAGAAGATTGTAAGATGCCAAATCAAGATGGAAAATGTACACATTATGTTGACAAACTCGATAACTGTAAAATGCAGGAATCAAATGCAACATGTACAGATGTCAGTCCAACGAAAGTTTGTAAAATACATGTACCACAGCCTCAACAAGAGGTAAAACCAAAGGCTCATAATGGCGACGCTATAGAGGAATACTTACAAAATCTCACCACAGTTGAAGAAAAAGTAAAGAAAGACACCACTGGTCAAGAAACAGATAAAACCCGCTCACTGATGACCGATGCCGACTATCTTGCAACGATTTTTCCGGATGAAGATCGAAAGACTATTTGGGATCTTCTACTAAAACACAAAGACGATAAACGGAGGGTTATCGTTGTGTGTGCCATCATCGCGAGAGGTGCAGAGAACAGTGATCAAGATGAGGTGATGGTAAACGATGAGCTCATGGAAGAGATTGAGATGACCATGGATGCCCTATCCTATCTACCCGACCTTGATCCAAATCGTGTCTTGACCGTTTTAAAATCCTTGTCTCCGTCTCCTACAAGAGTTTACGATGCGACCAGAATTTTGAGTGCAGCATTAAAAGGTGAACAAACTCTCTATGGGGAATGATATGAGAATATTGCATGACATATTTCAAGATGCAGACAGGAATGCGATCAGTACTTTACTAATAGAGCACGAAAATGACCAGGGGCGCTTACAAATTGTGTCAAATGCATTGTGTGACAAAAGGGACCGAAATGGAGGATACAAAGCTACAATTGGAGTTACCCAGAGAGTGTCAAGCGAGCTTAGGGAACCTCAATTACCAGGTATACTTTTCATTTGAAACATCATAAAGCCAGATATTGAATATGATAATGCCTAAAGATTTAATTTAGGTGGTCGTTGTAGCAATTTGGTTTTGTTCTTTCATTTTCTTCCTTTTCTAGATTCAGATATATCATACCTAATAAGCACCGCTGAGCATTTCAAATGAATAAAGGCGCTATATAAATGCCTTGCTATTATTATTAATATTAATATTATTATTATTATTATTATTATTATTATTATTATTATTATTATTATTATTATTATTATTATTATTATTATTATCATCATGATCATCATGATCATCATGATCATCATCACCATCATCATCATCATTATTATCATCATCATCATCATCATTATTATTATTATTATTATTATTATTATTATTATTATTATTATTATTATTATTATCATTATCGTTATTATTATTATGATTATTGTTATTATTATTATTATTATTATTATTATTATTATTATTATTATTATTGTTGTTGTTGTTGTTGTTGTTGTTGTTGTTGTTGTTGTTGTTGTTGTTGTTGTTGTTGTTGTTGTTGTTGTTGTTGTTGTTGTTATTATTATTATTATTATTATTATTATTAATATATCTTGATTTTAAGTGCTCTCGGGGGTAGAGGAGGGGAACTCGATAGTCAAGAGGAGAGGCAAGGTGTCAGCCTCTCAACCAAAAGATTACTCGAGGATTTTCGAGTATAACCTACCCCCCCCCCCCTGGTCCAGGTAAGTGAAACGATACCTAGTCCCATTGGAGACAGACGATAAAAAGGAGGCCCCTTGTGCAGATTACAATACTCTATGCACATCACTCTTGTCATAATGCCTCATTCCTCTTGAGGGTGCTATCTATGATCAAAATGTTTCTCATCATAGATTTTTCATGAATTTTGATTTGCCTCTGATTTTTATAGTTTTGTTTCTATATTTTATTTTAACCCAATTTTAACTCTTCGATCTCTGAGCTATAGGAGCAAAATGACCATTTTCCTCGACTCAGAATTACATTGTTCTATTTACACATTTGATGCTTTTGGAGTTCTAAATTCACGCTCGTTAATTGTCATGTCTCACTCTCTCATAAAAACTCTAACCAAAATACCTAGGAGTTACAATATTAACTAAATAGCAATGGAAAGAACAACATAGAGTGCTGTGCAGAAAAGCAAATGGCCTTATGGCATTCCTTTGAAGAAACCTTTACAACTGTCCTAAAAATGTAAAAGAGAAGTGCTTTAAGGCTTTAGTAAAGCCAGTCTTAGATTATGGTTGATGTGTCTGGGACCCACACCAACAGACCTACATACAAGAAATTGAGAAAGTGCAAAAGAATGCAATCCGCTTTGTAACTTATACTTATACATACATTAACGAAAATACCAAAACTACCATGAATCAATTACAATGGATACCATTAGAAGAACATAGAGCCAGAAATAAAGAAAATATTTTTCTTCAAAGGCTATAAATGACCATAGTTCAGCCTAAACTTAATATGCAAACAACCATATTCGGCTGTCAAACATACGTGGTTCCATCTTCAAACATTGCACTCATTTTACCCTGGCACAGCAAGGCGGTGGAATGGACTGCCAACAGAAGTACAATCAGCTATTAATAGTACTGAAGACTTTTAAAAGAGAATTCAACACATCACATTAAACCCAAATTGGATTAATATTTTGGGTTGAATTAAAATATGCACGCTGACAGTAATACTCAAAAAATTGAGTTGGCCAGTTATTATGAAGAAGAAGAAATTCGATATATGTTTGTCACAGATGTCACTGCATTTTATCCTTCAGATTTTCCTTCCAGTTGGGAAATTTAGAGTTAGTGTAGTTTGGGCAACATTATTATGAGCGGACGCATTGTCATCTTTATGTTATTTTCTAAGATAATGTGAGAAAATATAATTTTGTAATATGTCTTTTATATAATTAAAAGGCAGTTTTCCTCATTAGTGTTATTTTCTCTGAAGGTTTTTTTTTCTCCAAAATTTTCTTTCGCGTATTTTGTCCTATCTAGATTATCTGACCCTCACAGAAATTTATAAACAATTGGAATTAGAAGAAGCAAGGGAAAAAGAGCACGTTTATCAGTGCTGCTGCTGTTATGAAGAGGAATGCTTGTTTGAGGATCTCGCAAGCTGCCCGGAAGGACATCTCTTCTGTAAAAGATGTGTGCTGAAATCCACAGAAACGGCCTTTGGAGAAGGCAAGACAAGGTAATACATTTGCTTTTAAAACTGAAGTTTCTTCAAGACCCTTACGGCTAATAGAACCGCAGCTTATCCAGAATTCTATCGCGTGAAACGGAACAGGTGATAATATTCACATCCTGGACAGGACGCTAGTCTCAAACAGGTGTTTACTACCAAGAAATTTGCAGATTGGGCGATATTTTAACCAATTAAACTAAAAGTGTAAGGTCTTTGATTTAATATGTCATTAATTCAACCCCTTTGCACCTGGGTCGAGTGGGGGAAATGCTTGTTAAGTGTATTTCCCGAGGTATACAACGTCGGGCCTTACTTTGCTAGGATTCGAACTAGTGACATCGTGATCCCTAATCCGGCAGCCTTACCATTCAGCCACCGATTTCTCTCCCCCCCGACCCCCTTCATGAAAATTGAATGTAGTTGAAAAATATTATTTTATTATCTATGAACAGAGAAAAACGTGGTTTGGTTATAGGGGCATTTCAACTTAGAAAGACAGTAAACCGTCTTTTGCCATAAAGTTCAAATTATTAACTTGCTATATCGTTGTCCACGATATACTCACAAATGAACTCTATATATAGCACGACCATAACCTATGCGCTTAATTAGAACCATACATCTCTATACATTTTTGTAAGACTGAGTACAAGTAACGCTTCTTTAAAAAATATGTTCAGTAGTTATTGCATACCTTTGAAATTTGCAATATCAACGAGTCAAATGAAGCCTCAACATTGAATTAAATTATTGCTTTTGTTCTCATTTGTTATCAAGTAGCTTACAAGAGGAATTTGCTTTGATGTTGAACATGATCACAATGAACACGTTCACACAGTGCATACCACTATCGCACGACCTCTCACACAATTTCCGCATACTCTTCCACACATTAATTACATAATATAGCAATGACATTCGACTCGCGCAACACACACCATGCAAATAATTGGTAGCGAAATAAAAACTTATCTGATAGACTCTTATGAGTTAGAAAGTAGCCTAATTGTACGAGGGTAAAAGCTATTTGAAAAGCGGTCGGTTTTTACCTTGATGCTTCTATAGGATTTTTGGGAAGGCAGCAAATCAAATAATTTACTGGCGGGATGGAGCTTATCTCCAATAATGTTTTTGGCCTTCTTTAAAAAAAAAAGTTTAATCTTTCTTTAAACATTAAACACACTAACTTAAGATGGAAGTTCGCTTCCAGTTACCCTTTCACGTGTATCGATAATTTGTTGCTACTTTCCATCTATATTTATTGTCGAGGTTGCCATACCTCGTTTATCAAAATATATTTGATAACTTTACTACACGAAGATGATGACTCATAGGAATGGGTGGGCGGTTAGATGTCGCTACTGGTTGGCTCTTCTGCTTTTCTTTCACTCTTTCACAGGGTTCTCATATTGCTGTTTTCTCTTGATCCACCCTAAGATCACCGCACACGATGGACGAGCAAATTTCACTGAAACAAACGAAATTTAACGGCGATGGAGAGATGCATGTTTATTGTATTAATGCATGAGGTGGAAATTATTTCAGATTTCCCTGTTTGGCCGGAGATTGTGACCAATGCCTTCATCTGAGTACACTGCAAAGCATCATCCCGGCTAATTTGTTTTCAAAAATATTGAGTCGGATTCAAGAGGAGGAAGTCCTGCAGGCCAACATTCCAGACCTAGTTACCTGCCCTTTCTGTCCCTTTTGCCACCATAATGCCCAATCAGGATGACAAGGTGCTCAAGTGTTTGAATCCAGACTGTTTGAAGGAGTCTTGCAGGTTGGACGCTCTTTCCTTATCCAGTCTATCTAGACGCCTAAGATTAGTAAGATGTCCTACGGACATATAATAAATTGAACTTTTAAATATATGCAGACCAAAGCAACACCTGGTAAACAATAGGAACGTAGTTGTATTTTAGAACAATTGGTATTTGAATTAAGATTATTTGAAAGAGTCTTGCAGGTTGGGCGATCTTTGCTATGAAGTTTATCTAAACGCCTAATACGATTGATTTCATGCGGTTGATATTATTATTAATTGCAGTATAACAACACAGAGAGAGAAAAGCAAATATAATATTAGCAGAAATAGAACTATATCACAACTTTATTAAAAAAGGTATTTTAAAGAAGTTTGCATGCTGGACGCTGGTAAGTGTCTCTTTTATCTCATCATGTAATGTCAGTAATTTCCTTTCTACATATCATACGGTTAAGTATACAAATATGCAGACAAAGGCAATAACATAAGAACACACACAAATCGAAGTGTTTAAATAAAATGCGTTTGAAAGAAATTTGCAGATTGGGCGATATTTTAACCAATTAAACTAAAAGTGTAAGGTCTTTGATTTAATATGTCATTAATTCAACACTTAAACTAATCTGCAAAAAACAACAACCCAGCAAACATAAGCAGAAACAGCAAACGTGTCTATAGCTTGTAAACAAGTATGTGTCCACCACACCCCAAATTTGAATTTATTTTTCTTTCTTGCTGTGAACAAGAAAAAGTTATAAAATTGTACAGGAGAAAAGAAGTTTGTTCAAATGTAAACACATTCTCTCAAGCAAAGAATAAGACTATTCTCACTCCCCATCTCTTTAAGTAAAGTACAATGTAAATATTATGGTATATTGTACCACTGTACCATCCCAGAATCGAGGTTGAAACATTTCCAGTAATTCTACTAAAATATTGGGGACCAGATGTCCAGAGGAAAGGTGTCGGCCTCTCAAACAAAAGACGTGGGTTGATGTCCCGATGGTTCAGAGATTTTCTGGGAGTGGGGGGGGGGAGGAGGTGCGAGTAAACCCCACCCACTTGGTCCAGGTATATGGATCGATACCTATTCCCATCGGAGACGGACTTTAAAGAGGATGCCCACTGTGCATATCGCAACACTCTGTACACGTCACAGATCCTGTGGCTGTTTACAGGACAGTCTAGACAAAATCAAAATTCCTACAAAAACCTCTGAGATCACCTTAGTTGCGGATGTGGGTAAAATGAAATAAGATTTTGTTTTAAATTAAAAGTACCAAAACTATTTCAACAAGAAAAAAATGTTGGTAACATAATGTAGGCCTAAAGACTTTTTGGAAGTAATCGTGTATTATATACAATTCACGTACTACATTACATATTATTGGGAAATGAACGCATATTGTGCTACATACATATTATTGGGAAATGAACAATTGTACTACTACATTACATATTGGGAAATGAACGCATATTGTACAATACTACATTACATATTATTGGGAAATGAACGCATATTGTACAATACTACATTACATGGTTTGGGGAAAAGAACGGCTACACAGTTTTAGGAAATGGACGTATGTTGTTCAGTACTGTAATGTAATACAGAATTTCGGGAAATGAACGTATGGTGTACAATATACTACAATATATTGGGGGAAATTAACGTATTATGTTCTACAATATTATACTACAATACAGAATTGGAGGAAATGAATGTACATGTTACAGTACTACAATGCATAAATTGGAGAAATGAACATACATTTTACAGTAGATCTACTATAATGCATAAATTGAATTGAGGGTGTACAATACTACAATGCATAATTTTGGGAAATGAACGTGTGACAATACTTCAGTACAGGATCTAGGTAAATCAACGTATATTGTACAATACTACAATACTGAATTTGGATAAATAAACGTATACATTGTAGAATAGTGCAATACATAAATTGTAGAAATGAACGTATATTGAACAATACAGATTATGTCGCAAAGAGAACCACGTCCCTCTGAGATGTGAAGATGGAACCCCGGAAAGAAGGTTGCAGGCCAGTATAGACAACAAGAAAACAGAGGCTGTCGTCAGGAAATGCCACAAGTGTGGGATGAGATTTGTAAAGAAGTCTGGCTGCAATAAAATGACTTGCGTCTGTGGTGCTACTTCCTGCTACGTATGTAGGAAGAAGGATATTGGCTATGGACACTTTGCCACACACAAAGGGTGAGGAGATTTCCACCGTAACATGATAGACTTGCTATGAAAAAAGTCTTTGTCTTTTATCGTGCTATCAACTATTTTACGAAGACTCTATAGTAGAACTTTAATCTCCGTGGTAAAAAGTTGTGTTTCTGAGATTCTTGAGGGCGTTTGGCGGATGCTCCTGGTGGGTCCTACTTCTTTCCTTTCACTTTTTCGCTTACCTCTCATCTTTCCGTTCCTTCTTAATTCACTCTGAGATCACTGCATAAGGTGAACAGGATAATGTCAATGAAACAAACAAATCTAAAATCATTACACATTTTGATGTACATTATAGAAATGTCTTTATTTTTCTCTAAAAATAGATCTCGGTAATTCATGTTTTAAGATTCAATGGGAGCAATTGCATAAGATCGTAATTATGTCAAAAGAAATCTATTTTAAAATCAACTCACGTGCATCAACAATTTGAAATACATCAAGAACTAGTTCTAAATCCTAAGGTCTGGTACTTACCGAACCTCGGGCTTGAATCCAAGGTAGCATTCAGTTGGCAGATGCCTTGCCAGTGCCAACCTACCATACGTTCTAACCTTCTGAATGGTAGAAAAATTTGTGTCCTCAAAATTTTCAGCCAATCAGAATGTTAAAATATACAAGGCGGCCTAGCACATCGTCTGCTGACCACATGTTAACCAGGGATGCAGGATTTTGTTTTGTATAGCAACCACCCCTCATCGTAGGTAACCCAGTATAATGTACCTAACCTAATCATGGGTAATTTCCAGAGAACATTTGCAATCATGTGACAAATAAAAACATCTGTCGACAGCTTAGAAATGATTGATCCGCGAAGCCATACCTAAACCATGAGATCACTACTTACGGATGACTGGGCATAGCAGCAATTAAATCCTGACAATCTTTATTCTCTTACATTATGCAGAGGCAGAATCGAACATTGTACACTTTGCTTTCATGATTGCCCTTGATTTTGATTTTATGAAATAATTTTCTTTCATCAATCAGATGCATCTTGTTTGAAACAGTAACAATAATTCATGAAAGAAACCTTAAAGAAGTGGGCCTCAAAATGGTTTCTGAAGGTCTGCCTACTCAACCTAAAGGTACAACCACAGATCTAAAGAAGAAACATGGTGCCAAGAACCCACGTAGGTATGTTAAAGCTGATCCTTTCATGTTTTTAACTGTCATCTGGGGCACGAGAAGTTTGAGCATCAATAGAACGGTTGAAGCGGCGATCATCGCCTACACTCGAAAACCTCAGCTAGCAGCCTGTTCTGTGGCCTGTGGCTTCATTTCCCTACTATTGGAACGTTGGGTACAATAAAGATCCATTTGCAATGCTAACGGTCGTCAGACCTTTTGGCCTTCACTGTTTGGTTGCTTGAGCTAAGGATCCCAGGGATGCTGCAAGGCTTTACTTCTTCTCATTGATTCTTGCAGCCTAAGTTATGTCTTTCAACTTGCTGTTTCATGCGAGTTCACCAGAAGACGACCGACGGCATGTTATAGTGGACGGGGTGAATTTTAATGCAACAGACACAACCCCAGCCACTCTGGGGCTTACATCCCAGATGCACCTCGGAACTGGGGATGATTCAATAGTGTAAAAGTTTCTAGGCAATTCGCTCTCCCGGCCTTGTGTTCAAAAAGGGGAAACCACTCAATTCACTAGAAGTTCCCCCTCACTCACCCCGAATTGAGGGCTGGTCGTACCAGTGGTGCAACCCTAATATCTCATACACAAAAAAAAAAAGCTAGAGTTGTTTGCTTGGGGTTGGCCCTGAAGATAACCAATCTTTGTTAATCTATTTCGGCTAAGAGAAGTCGGTCCAGTTGCAGCCGTCCACTACATCCCAAAGCCAATTGTCACACACTGACACACGGCAAAACTGCTCGGCACCGTGATACTGTCATCCCCTCTTTCAATTCGGGTAAAAAAAAACCTTTTTGGACAAACGACTCGCTTTGCATTGGATCTAAACTGTTATCTCCTCTTCCATATAGGGTAAAAACGTTTAGGGAAAAACGCTTGGCTTGGCTCCGGGGCCTTAACTGTCATCCCATCTTCCAATACGGGTAAACGCTATTGAGGACAAACGGTTTACTTGACATCTGGACGAGGGTATATTGTCATCCCCTCTTCCAATGTCTTAGTATCCTTATAGGTAACGAAGAAAAATGAAAATAAATTTTAAAAGTCTGAAAATAGCGACAGGTCATGGAGTAATCTAAAAAAAAAACTGGCAAAGAACACATTTAAAAGAAGGATGTTGTGCCCCATTTCCTGACAAAGGTGACAGGTAATGATGGTGATGATGATGGTGATGATGATAATGATAATGAGATTATCATAAGAAATATAGAATACATTGAGAGATTATTGTGTCCTTGTATTGTAAACCATTTAAATCTGCGAGACTAATACATTTTTTTGGTATTTACAGAAAACTAAGAAAGTGTCCAGATGGCAAGGTAGTCACTTTAAGAATATCTTTTGTTTCTTTTTAATCTTTACTTTTCCCGTTGGAACAAAAATGAAGATCCAGTTAAGTAAGCTTTCAGTTCAGCATGATAATGTGGCATTCTCTTGTTTTAATTGCATGCTTCCTTCAATTCATTAGACAGCAAGGAAATAACTTACGACGGCCCTTGTTCATCTCTTGCCTTAGTTGTGAATAATAATTACTCGATTTTAGGCATTGAAGTTGATTGTCATGATTCTTGGACCTCACGGACAACCATTTTTCATCTATTGACTCAGTAATTCAGTAAAGTTCCTGTAAGGCCGTTACGGTCCATGGAGCTGGAGCTTATCTCGGTTTCAATAGCCTGCAGAAGAACAGGTGATAATAAACACCTTCTGGCCAGGGTGTTACTCTGACGCAAACTTTTACACTCAGTTGTGAATAGTAAATAATTGATTGAGGCATGCACGATCATTGATAGGATGCTGTTGTATCTCATAGTCAGCTCACTATACTATGTTATCTCCATCAATGTGGGAGTAGAGTTCCTTCAAGGTCATTATAGCCCATAGAGTCAGAGCGTATCCAGGTTTCTGTAATATGAAGGAACAGGTGATAATAGTCACCCCCTGGACCGGATGCTAGTCTGACACAGGTTTTTCACTCCCAAGCTAGTGCTTGTACCCATTTGCACCTGGGTCGAGTGGGGAAAATGCGTGTTATGTGTCTTACTTTCTTACCCAAGAAACACAATGTCGGGCCTAACTGTACTAGGATTTGAACCCAGGGCCTCATGATCCCCAGGGCGGCAGCCTAACCACTCGGGTCCCCGACACCACACAATGTGAGTGTTTCATGAAAAAATATACCATAGTATGACTGTTGTGAAGACAATCACATTGAACTTATGTGGGGATTACAAACAACAATGCCATCTTTGTCATCAATTTTATGTTCAGTGCAATAATATATAAAAAATGATCCATCTCTTCATGTCTTGTTTTCATCATATATCTCAGAAATAAAAATCAAACTGTATCCACTAATTGATAAAAAAATCTTTTCCTCTTTAGGGCAGAAATGAGTAGCATAGATACTCAAACTCCCCCCGCCCCTCCTTTTTGGCATTGAGTCACAACTGACATAAAATTCTTCAAGTCAAAAGCAACTAGTCATGGACAGTGGACAATATTTCATATTACACCTTTGCTTATAAAATGATCCGAATCAATTAGTCGATTTTCGCTAGCTACTTCATTAGCAGCATTTCAGGGTGAAATAACGAATGATGAGTTTCTTTTTTCATTATTTGTTGTTATTCTGTGTATGCAATCGTTTTTCAATAAACTAATGTGAAAAAACATTATTTGAGTTGGACCTATCCTGTTAAAAGACTTTTCACTTCATTTCACTTTTTAAAGAGTTCTTTATGAATGTGAGTACCCAAGTGGTAAGTGGTATTGTGACAAGGGGATGGCAAGATGTTATTGGCCAAAACTTTTTTAAAAATCATTCCTAAATGTCTTGAAACATTAAAGTGATTAAGATAACCATGGTCATCTGGAGTTATTGTATTTAATAAATCAAGCTTTTAAGAAAGATATTAAGAATAATGGCTGTAATATGAAAAGAAAATGACTGTGAGAACAAATCAACATCCAAAGTTTTCTTGCTACCAATTTTTCAAGACCTAAACTACTTGTATCATGAAAATTTATTAAGATGGAAGACTTGTAAGAATGTTTGAAATCTGTGCAGTAAGAGTGAGACTCGCAATGGTAATGCCTTCCTGTATCAATGTGCACAATTGCTGATTTCTATTTCTTCCCCTGGAGAACATTTTTTTCCAAAGTACATAGTGTGTACACAACATTGTCAGTAGTATGATTGATGACAGATTGGATTAGGATAAAAGGGCATATTCAGTGAATCGATTTGACGTAATAATATGTGTATTTTTGTTCAGTGACAGATTCAATGAACATAAAAACAGAAAGTGTGAATGGCACATAGAGAGAAAAACATTTTACAGGAATGAAACTCTTCGAAAGAGAACCTTTCAGGATTCAATTTATTGATATTCTCTCAAATGTATACAATAATATCAATATACAAAATCTTTGTGATTTTTTTCACTAGAAAATGCACATATCCTATATACAAGTTTTATATAAAATAGTCCAAAGTAGCATGCTTAGCAGATACATACTATATTCCCTAAATAAATATAACACAAATATACAATTCACATTTCAAGAAGTAAAGCAGGAAATTGCCCTCTCAATCCGCCTCCTGCTCTCACCCCCACCCCAAACCTGACTCCTTAATCCCTGCAAAACAGACAAACATAGAGTCAAAGTGACAAATCTTTTTCAACCATACCGTTTGTCATTCACAAAGGTCAAAGGAAATCTCTTTTGAATGTGTATACCAATGAAAGTTTGAGTCTAAAGCGTGTATTCATCCACAGCCATTATTTTTACATATTCAGAATAGATGATAGC
>JAXRKP010000153.1:227500-242500 GCA_037039925.1 Doris montereyensis | reverse complement strand
ACAGTTAGGAAACAACGCGCGTTTGGGCAAACCCTGTACAGTTGGCAAAAATGCAAATTGTTAAATCACAAACTTTTGTCGGTTGACACATGCCATATTTGACACACGCAACCAACAGCACAACTACTAGCCATCTTGAAACGAATCGATTGGGCGCAGACAAATAAAATGATACTCACTTTGCCTTTTGTACAAATATTTTTTCGTTTACTCGCATTATCCATTACAATTTTTATAATACTTGTTACTTTAAATAACCTGCATGTGTGATAGGCATCCATGAATATCAAAGGGAAAGAACAAAACAACTTTCCTATAAGATTGTGTAATTTCTTATATTTTAACAGCATTTCAGCCATTGGTATTATCTTTTTATTGATAGTTTATTAGTTATATTGTACCACACATATGCAAACTTTTCAAACAATTTATTGTCACTTACACAACGTCAAGAAGCAATCAATATGCACAAACCGCTCTTTCAATGCAAATTAGGTAACATGGACTGATAAAAGCCAGACAACCAGATTTCTCAGTGACAACATGTCTCCATAGTCCAATTCTACCTCGATGTGCATGATGGTTGGTTTCAGTCTCAGTATGATTTACGATAAAGCCTCTGTCTGGTCCTTTGTCATTGTCACAAGTAAATCGGGGATGGGGATATTCCCGGATTTCCAGGACACGGACACGTTGAAAGGACCTCCGGGATTTTCAGATGAGACTTCCGAGATTTTTTAATGGCCATAAGGAAGCCGATGTTTCAGGGGAAAATGACACGTCACCGGTCGTTCCACGCAGGCAAGGCCTGGAGCCGATGGCCATTGTCATAACCGTGTCTGGGACAGGGATGGGGATTTCAGTTTTTTGGCACAGAGGAGTTCCTCCATATTTTGGTCTCATTTTTATACACACACAAGCACCAGCCGTTCGGGAAAACATAGGGTCAAGTATTATTAGGACGGATGTCCCAAACTGAGAGAAAGTCATTACAGTATAATTTTATGACCGTTTAATGAGAGAGAGACAGGGGAAAAGGAAGGAGAGAGAGAGAGAGTAAAATTTAGTAATACTGGTGTCGTAAGCCTAGTAATAGTAGTAGCGGTAGTAGGAGTAGTACATCTACACACTTTTAACATTCAAGATTTTAAGTTTAATCGTGCTTTTTTTTATGTTGTTTTCTAGAATAATGCCTCATTTTCTAATTTACGATTGGTTTTGCCTTTTCAAATCGGTTGGTTAAAGCCCATACAGGCAGGACGCTTCTGCTCCGTGCTTATAAGAAAGACACGCAATCTCTCTCTCTCTCTCTCTCTCTCTCTCTCTCTCTCTCTCTCTCTCTCTCTCTCTCTCTCTCTCTCTCTCTCTCTCTCTCTCTCTCTCTCACACACACACACATACATATAAATACACACTCTCACAATTCAAAATTGCTATACAGCATGCTGATCAACGCATGTACCTGTACTGTAGTATTGTGTTAATATTATGCTATATACAATACTACATGTGGGCTACAATACTACATGAGTATTGATTTTTTTTTTCACAATGGCATGCTATTACTTTAGAGCTAGTCACATATGCTAGGTAGAAAGTTTCAGGCTTGACTTGAATGAATGAAGTGAAGCTTCTTTGGTTTGAGCTTTTCTTTTAATATTCGAGACTCAATTCCAACGTGGGTGGATAGCGGGGGATACTGGTAGGTTCTTCATCTTTCCTTTTCCTCTTTTACCTAATCTTTAATCTCACTGTTTACTTTCACCTGAGATCAATGTGTATGTTAGAGGGGGTAAACTTCAATAAAACAAACAAACAAGTCAAATTGACGTCCCACGCACTTTGCAAATCATATCCGTAAAGGAGATAATTTACACATGTTGACATTTTTAAAAAAACTACTAATAGTACTATTGTTTAGCTTGGATTAAGAGTTTTGATTCCAAGAGTGTTGCATTATAGGTAGCCATCTCACCCCTTCACAATAAACCCTCTTTATTATGTCCCTTCGGTGGTGCCCCGACTACGGAAGTCCTTTCAAATCTTCTATGTCTGCAGTCTACAATACGTAAATGACATAATAAATAGTCAAAGTGGATTATTTCATTTCTTTTCTTCGCATATACCCACTGAGTCTCAATTGAAATCCGCTCATTCTATATTTTACTATTTGGTGGTAGTTAACCCAAGAAGAGCTTGCTGTGTTACCGGAAGTGACCTTTCTGAAAGTTCAAAGAATAAGGAATTCATAGTGAGATGTTAAGGCACCTGGACTGGCGAGTTTGAGACTAAAAAGTTGATTTTCTGTTCTTTGCGTATTTGGGTAGAACGATCATTTATCTACAAGTTTATGGCAGAAAATTGTCCATATGACTTATACATTTTTTTTTACAAAATATTTCGGTAAAAAGAATCAAAATTTTGACATAAATTACTTTAACACTGACAGAATATGGCAGTAAAAACCCGTGTATATGGCGGTTAATCACCAAATGTGACAACACAGAGGTGGCCTGGTTTCTGCCGACACCGTTCGTCACTTGGGCCCATCGCTGTGTGATGTGAGGCGTTGCGCGTCAGTATGTATGTAAACACAAGCATAGGATATATAGGGGAAAAAAACAAAACTGTTCACTTTGACGTCTGTTTTCACAACAGTGCACATCTAAACCTAGATTTATAATCCTCTTTACATTAGTAACAATGCCAGAGACTGTCGAAAGAGTAAGGGGGTGCTACAACAAGGGAAACCCATCTGAAGCGTGTGTTTTGTGTTATTTTCTTTTGATTTATTTTATTTGCATTTTTCTCACACTAAAATTCTATCTCCTCCGCCATTTACTGAACGATTTGTATTATATTTGGCACACAGGTTCCTCTTGTCAATGTTAATAGCATGACATTGTTTTTTTTTTATATATTGTAAACTTTTTGAGAGAGAAAAAATTTTTGTAATAAAAATGCTGTTTTTGTACATTCACGATATACAGCCTAAATGCCCGCAATCTCAGTGAAACCGAATTTTTTCTATATGAATTACCCCTCTAAATGCCCGTTTGAAAACCAAGATTTTCGTCTAAATGCCTGGTCTCAACGGCGACTGCAGGTATCTTTTTCTCCAAAGTATCATAAGATACGTCCGAAATTGATTAAGTATTCTGTTTTCTTTATCATACATGTAATCCGATCGCTAATCTAATAGGGCTTACGCCCGTCAACAATGTGCTATGCATTGCAACCACCCTTCATTACCTATCTATTGTAGAACCTAATGTATTAACGTTGACCAATCTTCTCTTCATAACTCCACCCAATGTACAGCACATCCTTTGTCCCATTGGATCTCTGGTTTGTCATCAGGTAATTAAAATTAAACAGTCTTCCGGATTCCGCCCACATCTCTTTCTTGATGTCGTTAGTGGCATGCAATCACCTGGCGCCTTTAGACTGGACTCTCATCGCGATCGAGGGACAAGGTGTGAAGAGTTTTATTGCCATATTGGTCGTATTCAATGTGACTTCGTGGCGAGAGACGGTCAACTCATCCGGGCGCTCACTACCTCAGCGTTAAAGAGCGTAATGGTTTCCGGGATTCCCTTTTTCTTGCATTAAATTTTTCGTACAGCTGATGACTTTTCCAAAAACAAACAATCTGGCTATGTATCTTTATACTTGTCTGTTGTCTTAATTTTAACATGAGGATTATGTATCCAAGGAGTTATAAGATTTACCTTAATTTATTCACACATTGGTCCCAACCGATGAGGCTTTTCTTTTTCCATTTTTTTCCTTCAAAGTTGTATAATTACGTAAGTCATAGGTCTCGTGATTAAATAAGTTACGTGATTATAATGTGGGTTATGCCAGTTAATGAGGAAGCATTGGATCAGGTCCTTTTTCTCTTAGCCTCCATAGTAACAACTTGAATTTTGCACAGCTACATACATATCTACATCTTGAGAGAAAAAATGAATAAACCAGGAAATGATTTTCAAAAGAAGCTTCAAATCCTGGACGAAATTGGCAAGTCACTAGGGAAACCCAACGTCACCGAAATAGGCCTACCCTCAAATTGTTGCCCCTGACCTACTTTAACCGCCTAAATGCCCGTTTTGTCTGCTTCCCAAGCACCAGGCACTTAGGTGGTCACTATTGTATATTAGTATTTTCAAAATTCATTAAAAAAAACTATCCAAATTATAAAAAAAAGACCGACATCACTCTTTAGATATTGAATGGAAACGACGACCTGCATAGGTTTTGTGTGATTTTATTCAAAACTAAGGAAGGAGATATGTTTTGAAAATTGGGTCAAAATCCAAGATGGCAGTTGTTTCTATGGCAATCAAGGATGCTACAAACTTTTCCATGATATAGGATGACTGTATTTTGACAGTTACTCATGTACATACTAAAAGCAAAAACCTAAACTCAAAAGCAAGAAAAAATCACTTCATGAGGCTCGAAGGGCAAACTACGTCATAAACCATTTAAGGAAAGTGGAAATTTCCATTCAAGAAGCCGTAACACGCCCTAAATAAAGGGCAGGCACTCTTCTTGGGTTAAACTAAGGAGAGGTACCAACCAAGTGGCAGCATTTGACGGAAACATTTCTACTCTAAAGACAAATGGAAGAGATCAAAACTAGATCTCGATAGTACGCCTTGGCGTGCCTTGATAATAACCAGATCGCTCATGATCATGGCTTCCTGATCAAGGATTCGATGCTCAAACAGTGATCATAGACTTGTGGCGTTGATCACTGATCATGGCATTGAGCAAATTTATATGTGACTTCATTAATTCCTTATAATCCCAGTTTAAAAGTGAAGCTAACTGCCACCTATCGATGCTTTCATTTAGAAAGTCTGCTCGATGGCTCATAGCATCGAGCAAATGTGTCTGTCGATACCATCAGCACACCAATCTTCGACTACATTACATTCATTCTAATCCCAAACTGAAAGTAAAAAGAGCTGCCACTGATACCACTATCAAATAAATGCCTGCTCGATTTCTCCTGGCTTTGATCAGATGCGTTTCTTTGAAAGTCGCGGCTCACTTGTTTGTTGGTTAGGGTTGGAGAAAAACGAGGCAGGACTCTTCCAGGGTATCATTTCAAACATGTCTAAAAATAGCTGTGTAATGTTGAACAATAAGGACCATTTAATGGGGACTAATTCCTGGTCAGAACCTCTAAGTCGGTGCCTGAACGTTTACCCCACCCGCCCATCCTCATTTACGCTTGTTGCAGTGTTTCCCCGCTGTCTGTCCCAGTCACAACCTCTCTCTCTCCTTCACCACGTTCGTTTGACTGTGGTGATCATGAAGCATTATGCATCGAAACTATGACCATGTGCATAGTTGTGATCCTGCGCATAGCTGTGACCAGGATCAAAGTTCAGAGCGCTCGATCACAGTGATCAAGGTTGCTGGATCGTTCACTGCTCGTGATCAACCGGAAAGCGATCAATACCAAACCAATTAGATAGATCTAGATCTATATCATAATCATTGAAATCCCTTGTTTTAAAAAGTGAAGTTGTGTGTTGATTTAGGATTTTGATACACATATGTTTTTATATGAATTTAGCATTCACAATTTTTTTATGATCATTATAGGCAGAGCCTCTTAGAGTTGTGGTGACTGGAGCTGCTGGTCAGATTGCTTATTCTTTGCTCTTCTCTGTGGCCAAGGGAGATGTCTTTGGCAAAGACCAGGTAATGTAAACATTTGACAAATCAGTTTTTCCTAATATAGCAGTGGAGATGCTGTGATTTTGTAGTCGGGTGTCTTGAACAGGGGAATGGTGTTATGAGCTCGCACTTGCTAGGATGCTATTTCAGGTTCAAAAGGTTGAATGGCTGGAGTTATTATGTTTACCTGAGGAGAGTAGACGGTTGATGAACACTGCTGATAGTGATGGGTCCTTTACTTATTTGTTTCGTTTCATTCTCTCACAAAAAGTCTCTCACTTTGCTGTTTCCTCTTTCTTAATTCACCTTAAGATCACCACTTGTGGTGGACGTGGTAAATTTCATTGAATAAAATCTGAATAGAGATCAGGTCCTAGGTGGGTTGTTTTTTTAGTCACTTGGGAATAAATACATGTGTTATGTTGAATAGGATATCAGAAGATAGTTTGAACTAGAACAATGTGTCTTGACAATTAGCTTTACCATGTGGAGTCCATTTTTCATCATCTGATACATCCACTAGCGCAATTATTAGTATTGCCTTTATCAAGTGACGTACAATTCTTTCTACGTCACTTCATCTTTTAAACACATTTTAGTTAAACTAGCAGTTGATTATAAATGCTGTGACTGATAGCTTTTCTTAGTAAAGTGGAGCCTTTCCAATAAATAGTCCAATCAAAATTTCAATGTAAGCAATAGAAAAACAATGCTACCACTTGAAAGGAATTAGTTTCCTAATAAGTTTGATACCACAATCATTTCTGTAGAACATGACCATTTTAAACAAAGTTATGATTTTTGAAAATTTGGTAAACTTTTCAAATGAGCCCAAACACCCACTTTAAGCTTGTCTCTCTCACAAAAACGATCACTTACAAAGCTCGTTCTTCTTTAAAGCCATGAATACATAGAACAAGCCCAGTTTTTTTCCCTGCTTTTTATTGATGTAATAATTTAAAAAACATTTAACAAAATAATTCATCTCATGCTCTGAATTGATGACAGACGACACATTGGGCCCGAGAGCACTTGTGCATTTAGTCAAACGTGGAAATTTGATGAGGGTGAGGATTGATATCATTGGAAAACTTACTTTAGCACAATCTGATTTGACTGATCAGAGCCATCTATCATTGGTCAAGCAAGCACGTAACACAAAGAAAGAGAGAGGTGTCAGCTTGACTAGGATTCAACCTCGGGACCTTATGATCCCCAGACCGACAGCCTAACCGATTGGTCGTTGGCGTCACATCCCTACATTTAGAGGAATGTTAAAAAGCTTCTCAAATAGTCTTCTTCTTTCAGGGTTAAGACTGAACTTTGATTTGACAAAACGCCTTGCTGGTTGTTTCAAGTAAATCATAATTTTAATTTTTAATTCATTTAAAACGTAGACAGTTTTTAATCATTTTATGTTGAAAATGGTTGCAATTCTCGTTTCTCTAAATTTTGTATAAAATGTCATGTACAATGTGGCTTTATTAAAAATAAAAGATGGACTTATAGTCCGTATCCATACAATTGCATCAATAATCCCACACCATGCTATCTCATTGAAAGTCCTTCTCAACTCCCTGGGGAGGATACAATACACCAGCCTGGTAGGCATTTCACACTACGCTCTCACAAGATTTTTTTTTGTACCTGGTACTCATTCACACCTTAGTCAAGTGAGGAAAGTAGAGTGAAATATCTTTCCTAAGAATACAATGTTGTAAAAAAAAACAGTCTAGGGTTTAAACCAGTGTTGTCATGATTACAAACTCACAACGCTACCTTACAGATCATACTGGTGTAAATTAAGGCACCTGCATACTGAAGGCGTTTTTGTCAGATCACGGGAGGTCTGTCTAAAAAAAACAACAACTGGAAGGCGTTTTGTCAAATCGAGACCAGTTCAGTCATCAAACAATGCTCTTGTTACATCGTAACGAAGATGTCTAGGCAGAGGTGTGTTCATAAATATCTTACCATGTGCTTGCCTTTTTCTTTGCGAAGACAGTGACTGTAAGTGAGATGGCGGCGCCCATTAATTATACATAAAGTAAAGTAAAGTTCCATAAGGCCCATAGAGCCGGAGCTTATCCCAGTTTCTATAGCTTGAAGCGGAACAGGTAACAATAATCACGCCCTGGCCGTGGACGCTAGTCTGACACAGGTTTTACTCCCAAGCTAGTGCTTGTACCCATTTGCACCTGAGTAGAGTGGGGAAAATATGTGTTAAGTGTCTTTCCCAAGCAACATAATGTCGGACTTGGCTTTGCTAGGATTGAACTCAGGACCTCATGATCCTGTCTGACAGCCTAACCGCTCGGCCACCGGCGTATTGCTTATAAATAAAAGCAATCAAACAATTTTAGAGCTTGTATAACATTGGTTTAGTCTCTTTTGAATGATGTATACATCCCCCCAAAAATAGGATTTAATGCGAGTATCCATGAATGTTTTGAGCCTTGCCTTCAAACCGCACCTCAGATCATGACAAGGCCAATCAAACAAAAATTCTTTCGAAGACACTCCCTGTGAAGGTTGTTTTGTGAGATTAAGACAAGACCAACTAAGAAGTATATTCTTTGTACAAAAACAATGCCAAAATTTTATGATTTCACCAAGAGAATGTATCTGTAACAGTGATAAGAATGATTTTTTATCATGTTTTTCAAATTTGATAGAACGATTGATACGCAAGGTATGTGGTGTCTTTCAATGATGTCTCACAAAGACTTTAAAGTGAAATAGAGGTAAGAATCAATCCAAAGATAGTATCTTTTCTTTTCCTGTTTTCCTTCACTTATAGTAAGATAGTATGCTTTGTGTTTTATTCTTTTTGTCATTTTTTCTCTCTCTTTATCAGCCCCTTGAACTTATGCTGTTGGACATAGCTCCAATGATGGAAGTGCTCAACGGTGTTGTCATGGAGTTGCAAGACTGTGCTGTACCTTTAGTTAAAAGTAGGTCACCGTATGTGATGAGTCAAAAGGTGCCACTATTTTTAAAAAGCACTTCTTTGTTGTGAATGGATGCCCTTATTAACTACAAAGCTGCGAAGTTTTCCTTATCTTACAGATTTGTTCTATATTAGGGTTCCTGGATCTAAATCCGTTTTCAACTCTCAGAGTCTTTGTTCAGATTATTCTTTACCATTAGGTTGATCTAGGTCGATAATGTAAAATGTGTACATAGGTGACACACTCATCAAAGGTAAAGATCTACCAAAATCTAATTCCCAAAAAGTAGTAGGTCCTGTAGATTTCATTAACTAATGGGAGTCAGTATCAGTTTACTGATTACATAGTCGTCTACTAATCTTTCTGAATCGAAAAATTGATTGACCACCGTCACCGTTAAAGATGGCTTGGCATTGTGGGGAAACCCAGGGTCAAATTTTAGAACAGTACCACTTTTTAGTCCCAGTATCAGTAATTTATTATTGTAGACAAGATTTCATAATTTATATAAATTCAGGTTGTCCAGCAAGGTCGGAAAGTCTGAAATATGTCAGATCTTTCATACTTGGGTGGAAATTGATGTCTTGGGTAGGAAATGGGACTCAGGTAGTAAAAAACAGGGTTCCCATGCATCAGGAAATCCTTGTAAACGAAAAAAAATGTGTCCCTGTCGAGAAAATACCAGGGGACGAACATGAGAGAAAATCAGGGACATCGAAGTAGACATGAACAATTATCGGCACTGCGAAATAGGAAAATGCAAATAAGTTTGTGGACGATGAATGATCATTTTGTCATCCATTTACGGTCATGCATGCTTTGCTGTCTGTTGAGTCTTTCATGTTGAAACTAAACGATTCCGATACCTTCTTTAAAATTATAGTTTGCCCGGGGAATTAGTATCGGATTTCGACACAAGGCTTTCAATACTTTCTTTAGTTTTAGCACCTATGCCAATACCATGAACTGCGTATCTACAGGCCCAGCCTCCTTTCTTCAATTTAACTTTTACTCTTGAGAAATTAAGAATGTCGTGTGTGTTAAAAAGCCAATCGCGCACGTTGTTGTATAGTTTGTGTCAAAGGGAGAGAGACAGAGGGCAATGTGCATATTTTAAGTTTGATCGCGCACGTGTGTGTGTAGAAGGCTAGACAGAGAATGTTTGTGCGACCAATCACGCATGTGTGTATTAGTATTAGAGAGAGGATTATATATGGAGAGTCGGGAGTTTACGGATGACCGAAAGGCAAATGCAAGTGTTTAGTAAGAATAGAGGAGGTTGGATAATCGAAGGGATATAATGAGAGAAATAACGAATATGTCTTCCACTACAGTGTAGACATGGGTGGGAAAGGGTAGAACCAGGAAGAAGGCAATCTTGTACTAGATCTAGATTCCGGTTTTATTGAAAGAAGGAAAGAGGGTGCGGTGGTTGCCAATATAATGGAGATTTTTACTAGGGGAGGGGGATCTAGATCTAGTTTTAAGTTTTTGATCCTGAGAAAGAAAGAGAGACTGGAGGGGAAGATGGTAGTGGCTAAAAGTAGAATAGAGGAAGATTTATAATTGGCAGAGTTCAAGTTATAGAAAAAGCCTTTCAAACCTCATTTTCTTCTCGGTAGACTGGGTAAGTATTTGTGCGTGTGTTTAGGCTATGCTATTGTTACTCTTGTGTTTGACTAATTTTTGGAAAGGAGATAAAAAAATAATTTAAGTTCATTTTTGCACTGTTTGCATGTTTTGTGAAATGATAGGGGTAGATCCATCACTACTATCAGCTATCAGAATTATTTTATTTTTTCAGAAATGTGTAGAAAAATGCTGAAATATTATTACTCCAAAGTGAAACATTAAAGAAATGTCTGATAAATTTTCATTTCATTGAGATGCACTAGAAAGTCATTCATTTATGATTTGAATTAACAATTTATAATAATGCATTGAAATTGGAAATATTCACGCTGTTCTCCGTTTCTGGCGTCGGGAGAGTATTTCATTTCCTAGGTAGGAAATTTTCAGTTGACTTTTTGCTGGACATCCTGAAATTGGCACCATTATTCGATAACGCTCGTATTTATATTCAGGATTCAATGTCTGCAACTGTCGACATTGGCACCAATAATAAACATGAATATACATATTGGCCTATTACGACTATTAGTATTGTAGGTGACGAATCATCCCATAGTCAAACTACATAACACATTATGTGTGCATTTATAAATTATGGTAGCCATCTTTGTAAGGCATAGAAGTACCCCTATCGTTCAAGTATAGTTTTGAAACAAACCATCAGGAATGTAAATCTTTCAGATTTCCTCTGATTTCAGACTATTTGAGGTTTTCTAGTTTTAAGATATTTTTCTCTTAAAATTCCTTTTCTTCCCTTTTACTAAAATGCTTCTATGTTCGCTGTTATGAATAGGTGAGATGGTTTAGCACAACAGGATAAAATTCCCGACTCGGCCCATCGCCGATTTTTATACTAATCATAAGCGGAAACACACGTTTTTTCGCTTTGACTTTCACGGCGAACTACAATTTCCACGCTGATCTGTGAGGCCCTACTATTCACACAAAAGATTTCAGATTTAAAAATCAGAACCTTCTTTACTTCCTTTCAGATTTTTTAGTCTGAAATCTACTAATGCATTTGTTGTGGAAACAACCTTTCGCGCAAAGGATTTTGGGATAGATTTAGACAATGTTGAGATGCACTGATTTGCCTCTGCAGTCGTACAGTTCATTCCAGGAAAATCAAAGCTATGTCACTTTACACTTCCTATTGTGTTATTTGCGATTTATGTTATAATCCTATTTTGCTATAACTGTTATAACAAGCAAATTTTCAAAACAACTATCTCTACATCTAGGTTAAAGGTAAACTAGCTACAGAATGTAGATCTAGACAATTAAACAAATTAGGTGTAATGATTGGGATTAGCCAGTAGATGTGATTGATCTAGATCTAAGTTCTATATCTAAGAACAAAGTTTGGCTGTCAATTTAAGTGTAATGATGAATTCCTTTCTAGTTATATCAGGAAGGTTGAGAAAGATGGCATTGCATGGTGCTGTTATTGTAAGTGTGAGATTAAATACGGTACAGGAGGTGTTCAGTATCTAAAAGTTTCGCATTTCAGAGACTTTCAGATTTTTTTTCCATTTACATCCTGGAACCATGCACCATCCTCTGATCACTTCAAAACTAATTCAACTTCATTAAGTCTCTTTAAAGTCTACCTTAGAGCAAATTTAGATTTACACTCTCACAATATGGTTATAATATAACTGAACAGCATGCCAAACTAACTAAAATCATGGCTGCAAGGTCTGAAAGCAAAATGTCAACCACAGAAGTGGGGGGGGGGGGGGAGTAGAAACACAGGAGAGAGGGGAAAAAAGAGAGAAAGAGATATCTAAATCTTATCTTTTGAGGCTTAGTTTAATATTAGTCTTTCAACTAGGATTAGACTTAGATCTAAATAAACCTGCTTCTCTGTTCCCATGTTGAAAGGGTTGGTCATCTTTTAGGCTTTTTAAAGATCTTCACTTTCATATAGTATCAAATACGTAATACTTTATTCAGTTTTCTTTATGAAATTCGTTTTTTTTTAAATTACATAATATGTGGATTTTTCAGTAGAAAAAAAGTTAGCTCCGGCAACAAAGGGAATCTAGCACAAGGAGTTATTAGTAATAATATAAAGTAAAACAGGAAGAGAGAAATCAGGTCAACGTTAAACTTTACTGATAAAAAAATTCTGCTACTTTATCAAAATATTTTCATGCAATTTTGTGTGAAAAGCTATGGCTTGGATTTTAATGTAGACTTTCAGAACTTTCACTCAAAAGACATTGAAAATGTGACTTGGTGCCAAAAAGATATATCATAAATTCAAAGAAAAATGCAAATCCATGAAAATGTGGAGCTCTTGCACTCCTCATTCATTTTTACTAAGATATTTCTATCATGGAAACTTCCAGAGGTCATTGCAACAGCTGACCCTGATGTGGCATTCAAAGATGCAGATGCAGCTTTCATGGTTGGAGCTATGCACGCAAGGAAGGGATGGAGAGGAAAAGACTTGCTAAAAGCCAATGTGAAGATTTTCAAGGCTCCAAGGGCAGGCGATGGACAAAGCACAGCAAGAAAACTGTAAAGGTAAGAATCAGTTTTGATTTACTGTCAAAAGATATCAGATGTTGCTTAAAAGGTTTTCTCTGTCTATCTTTCCGTTTTTCGTCTATGCACAGTCCTGCTACATTTTTGTAAGGTTACACACAAAAAGAAAGAAAAACATCAAAATGTGACATAAATTTGGGTGGGTTTTTTCAATTCAGGGACTTATAAAACGTTGTGTCCAAATTGCACCGTCTTTGTTGAAGAACAGTTCATTCCATTCATTTTATAAGCAACTGTGCTGACTATGTAATTGGCTTTGGGTTGAGATAGGGAGACAATCTCTCAGAGAGAGTATGTGTTGGGGAGGATGGGGGCATTGCACTGCTGCTCTACATGAAGAGAGATGTGAAGGAAACTTAAACAGTTGATCTTGAAAAATTTCAACTAAACATCGTCTCAGACCAACCAATACTATGTCTAAAAATTGTTCCTTTGAAGGCAGATTCTAGATGTGAAAGATAGTGTGGAATAAAGTTTTCAAGTGTGCAATGATTGATGGGTTTGGGTGGGCGATTGGCAGGCGTTGCTGTAAGTAGGCCCTACTTCTTTCCTTTCACTCACACTTATTTTTTATCTTATAGTTTCCTCTTTATTCACCCTGAGATCACTGCAAATGGTAGATGGGGAGAATTTCATTGAAACAATTATTGAGGGCTTTGGTGCTGATTACTTAATTCTTCAGCTTTTCTTACATATGTTACATTCAACACTGCTTTTGGATCTATTGATAGCTTGACTGCTTTGTCTCCGTTGAGATGTAAGACAGTGGTGTTGTCTTTGGGGTTATCGTTCCAACATATAAGATTGGTAAAGCAATGAAATATGTTTAGCTTGACTTGAATTTAGAGAAATGGCATTTCATTTCTATCACATCCTTTATGTCGTTATATATTTTGTGTATGTGTGTTTTCAGGTTCTAGTAGTTGGCAATCCTGCTAATACCAATGCCTGCATCTTGTCAAAATATGCTCCGTCTATTCCCAGAGCAATTTCTCTTGTATGACAAGGTTGGACCAAAACAGGGCACAAGCACAGGTGAGAGAAATTCTGCATATTAACGTATATCCGATGTGTTCTTATATCTGATGTCCCAACCATGTACATTGTAGCAAGATTGTACCAATGCGTAGTGTATTGTGATACATTTTATAACACTGCATTGACTGATCTGAGGAGCAAGATTGATGTTATGATTATTAGAACGATATAATATGCAAAAGTAATAAAATCATGTCCAGCCCTCTAACATATCACCTTTTGGCTAAAGTTTTACTTTGTCAGCTGCTGGGCGTTCATACAAACTGATGTGGTGTTCTTATATCAGATAAAGTTACAGTTAAACAATTCTGTGGAATGAAAAAGTGTTCTTGTAAACACAGCAGCCAAAATATATTTGACATGGTGTTATGTGTGAAATATTATGGCTTTAGGTCATATTGTAAAGCACTATGATGACATTCTTGATTTGCTTTCTCCGTCTTGTGATAGATTGCTAGCCGTATAGGTGTGTCAAATGAAAAAGTGTCAAATGTTATCATTTGGGGAAACCATTCCTCACGCAATTTCCTGATGTGGCTCATGCCAAAGTGGAAGTCAATGGAAAATTGGTTTCTGTATCTGAAGCAGTGAAAGACGACAACTACTTAAAAAATGATTTCATCAAGGTATGTTGCAGATAAAACGATTATCTTAAAGTTCTAGATAACTTTGATTAAAATACATCCAATGAAGCTTTTTAAAATTCTGTTAAACTTAACAACTAACAATGACTTGGTGAATATTTTCTGTGTACCAATTGTAGTTAATATCTATAGATTTTGCTTTGCTGAAGTGTTTGCTGTGTTAATATATTATTTTTTAAACAAACTGATTTTAAAATTAAGTTGGAAAAGCAAAATGCCATTGATTTTATTAATTACAGATACAGTTTGATATATTAAAATAAATTCTTTAGTTGCTCTTTATCTTCGAGGAAAATAGATTCTATTCAAATAGCAGAGGAGGCGGGATGATATCAAAGGTTTCAAAATTCATTAAAAAAAATATCAAATTTTAACAAAAACCCCGACATCCACTCTTTAGACTATGAATTCTGTTTACATTAAAAGTGTATGTTAAAGATTCCTTGGCTGTTAACATGGCAGTCCATGCAAAATTAAGAAATCAT